>JAAOAN010000457.1:0-65584 GCA_013396205.1 Fusarium mundagurra | reverse complement strand
CAGGAAAAGCCTTCTCCCCCGCCCTCCCAACTCTGGGTAGGGCAGCACCCCCATACCAATCCAGGTGGAAGCGAACAGCACCTGTGCCGCTCTCGGGAGAGAACTTCCTCGATGTCCTGTTTAACCGGACACCCGTCATCAAGCAGCCTGGCTTCCTTGGTCGCGAGGAGTGCTTTGCTCATGAGAAGGCGTTGAGTCATAGGATTGCGCCGTATAGGTATTACACTGGACCTCTTTTGCAGAGGGTTGGGTGTGCGCAGTTTGAGTATCAGGCACAAGCGCAGGCTGACTTTGAGAATCGCAAAAATGGTATGTGTGATCCAATTCCTTTTAGTATACAAGGTGATCTAACGGTGTTTGTCGATAGAAAAGGAAGAGTACTTCAAGGTCGCACAGTCTCTGAGTGGGCTTCATCAAGAAGTTGCGGATCAGACAGGTGTCAATGCTTGGGAGAAAGTCATCGGAACTCTTCGGGCATTGCTACCAGACTATGAGATTGTTCGTGCTTCAGAAGGGCCGGGCAAGACATACTTCTCAGGCAACTTCCGTGCTCTGAACGATTCTACTTGTCTCCACTGCGACTGGACACCGTATGATGCCGCTACTGAGGACTGGATCATTAATCAGGTAAGCTCTTTGTTCCTGGCAGGCTGCATCGATGTCTGAGGAGTATTCACTAAACTGAACTGCTCTTAGGTCACTCATCAGGCTGTGTTCAACTTGTACATGGCACCTGTGAAAGGCGGTAGGACTTGGGTTCATGACGTTGAGTGGAGTGAGGAGTGTCTCAACTTTCGAGATCCCGACACTTACGGTTATCGAGATGAGATCATACATGGCCGTCAGAATGTCGTAGTCAAGCCGGAGGTTGGTGATCTATGGTTCTTCAACTCAAGGAACATGCATCAGGTTGAGAAGGTTGAACCAGAGCCTTGCCCTGAGCTTGGCCTGCCGTACAGACCACGACTATGTCTCAGCAGCTTCATTGGACTTCTACCCGAGCACAAGACTGGAGGCCGTCCTCGATTGATACTGTGGTCGTGAAGTCTTAAAGTCAGGGAGCAAGTTGGGGTTCAAGATAGCATTTATACTAGTGAATTATTAGACCGTTCTAAAGAACATAAAGACCCATTCTGACGGGGCAATAACATGCTTCTAAGCTGGAAACATTTGCCTGCTAGTAGCCCTTGTAGCAACTAAAGAGCGCATATTTCTACTCTTGTATAGTCTAACCCATAATGATTCAGAACTCAGACCCAGGACCCAGTTCGAACTTTTCAACTTCATCCATTGCCTGCTTCATCTTAGCGCGGATGTCACGGGGTCTTTCAAGCCCGACACTGATCCGGATGATATGTTTCGGAAGACCGTAATTTTCGTTGCTTTCCTGCTTGTTGTATACTGCCAGCTGGACAAACGGAATCGCAAGAGTGAAGTTGGTGCCAAAGCTCGAGCCTTTGCAAATATCCAAATTGTCGTAAAAGTGCTCAGCAGACCCCCGGTTGCGAAATACCACACTGAAGACATTGCCATATCCTCCATTTTGTCGGCGGTGCCTTTCGTAGTTCGCGGAGGATGCTGGGTCGCGTGATGGATGGTTGACGTGAGCAACTGCAGGGTGATTGGTAAAAACACTCATGACCCTCAAAGCATTTGCATCGGCTTTCTGCACCCTTTCAACCATGTTGATTGAGTTTTCTCTGAGGACAGAAATGTCCTTGGGGAAACATGACACAGTTTCATATCGACTATTGATGGCGTCGTACAGATCCTCATAGTGAGGAGAATTTGGGTTGACAATGACGCTGTATCAGGGAATGTGTCAGCAGCCAGTGCCGTCGAGCCTAAACATTAGGGATACATACCTTCCTCCTGTCACGTTTGCTGCTCCGCTGAACATCTTGGTCAAACTCGTCGTTATGATATCGACGTAGGGCAAGAGGTCGATGTTGACAAAGTTGCCAACTGTTTCATCGCAAACGACGACAAGACCATGATCTTTTGCTAAACTTCGAATTCTTTCGAGGTTGGGCGAAGTCAATTTGATGTTGCTTGGCAGCTCACAGAAAATAGCGTAGATATGCCTGTCGTTGGGGTTCAACATATGCGTAAGTTGATCCAAGTCCTCTTCACGACCCAATTTGAAGGGTATGACATGTTCCCATTGGCCTCGACGAAGATTATTTATTGTCTCAGGGTAGATCCAGCTAAAAGATGAACGGTCAACAGGAATCAGGTTTCGTTACGGGGACGTCGTAGCTCACCCAAATGTAACAACACTTTTATTTGGATTGTTAATCGCGATTGCTTCAGAAGCGTTGTAAATTGCGTTCATCCCGTTGGGAAAGATGAACACGTCTTCGGCTTTCACAGGTTTCATATCAGGCGCCTCAGAGGTCGCCAAGCGAGCAATGAAAGCTTTCAGGTCTGCGAGATCCGATGCGCCACGCTGAATCCACTCTTCTGAATATGGATCATGGGAAGGCACCCTCTCAGCCAATGTGTAGTACCGAGGAAGAGAGGAGATCGAAACGAGTTCGTCAAAGTGATCCAAGCAGTATTCGGCGTGTCGCGTGGTAATGCCAGTGCCCAAATTCACCCAAATACCCCTTACGTGTGCTCTGGAGCCGAGGGGGACTAACAACGCCGAGAACGCAAGGTAAAGAGTTGAGGTCACTGGCCCTGGTACTGGCGAACAGAAGCGGATGTGATGGGCTTCTACACCATTTGCCCGTAACTGTGCAGCATAGTCGCTGGCGTCTTCTGAAGACGGAAAGATGTAGCAGTCGAGGTCGTCGGAACTGAATCGCAAGCGTTGTCTGACTCGTTCAACAAGCGATCGGATAGGCTGGCAGAAGAAGAACCTTTTGAAAGCGTTAGATGTGACCAGACTCGTTCGTTGGTGGTGTCTCACCTTGGGTAGCTGTAGTCAATTGCGTCCAAGTCCGTTCTGCCTGCGGTCGCAAGGTCGATGACGGACTGCCAGGTTGGGAGCGAAGAGCTAACTGCCTAGCAAGTGTCAGCGGAGGTGCTGGCCAGCAACGAGGGGGAGGGCATTTACATGAGGTGTTCCTGGTGGATAGATGTGCGCTTCATGCAAGGGGAGCGCTCGGAGGGAATTGGGGTAGACCCAGTTCCTGTCAGTCGGAGCCATTGCGATGAGACACTAATAAACGAGGTAAAGTCGATAAAAAGTCCACTAAGCTGATGATAATAAGCCTAAATTAGACTAAAGTCAACAAAAGGTCCACTAAGATTATGATAGAAAGCCTAAATCTTTGCGGTATTTAGGATCCAGAGCTTAAGAAGATGTAACCAGAAATTCGAGCGACTTGAAATGATAGAAGGAGCGACGGACCCTTTGAAATGCCACACAATTGTCATTACTAGAAAGAGTGGTCAACAAACCGAACAACCTTCCGGCCTGTCCCACTAAGCTCAAACCCAAGAGCATTATTTACAAAAGTAATCTTGAACTTGTGCTCATTGGATGAATTGACATCTAGACATGCTTTCAGTCGCCTCAACAATGTCTGCAAGTGCATTGTATCCCCCGAGTTCTGGCCGCTCAACAGGCGAATCTCCAACGAAATTTCTTGTGACGGTTGCATCTTGTCCAGTATCACTTGCCACAAAAGAACCCCCAACTGAGGGTCAGATAAGATCGTATTGAGCTTGTCGAACTGGAAGTCGCATCCATCCCACATGAAACTGAAGCGACGGTCGCGCCCCTGTAGGCGGAGAAGGCGATAATGAGGCAGATCATGTCTGGCAATGCGATCAACAGCCTTTTGTGGTATAGAATGAAGCGAGCCGATGTCGCCGGTTATGTAACGTATCACAGGGTGGCGCAGACGTGTCAGCACCGTTTGTGCAATGATACCTGTCTCTCCGTCCGGCAATGGTTCGGGGATCTCGTCGCTTTCACAGCCCGCGCAAGACAGAGGGAGTACCTCAATGATTGTCATCCGCGTATCGATAATGAAGTCATTAGAGTTCGAATAGAGGTCAAAATCCACCAGAAAGGGGCTGCTAGCTCCATAAGGCCCAGCCTCTGCACTTCCAAGTATAGAGTATATTGCTACCGTGCCGAGTACCTTGCAGATTTGCACTCTCTGCATCATAGAAAGCCCTTCGGATGTATAGACCACTTTTCTGATCTTGATCCTATTCTTTATGTCTGGCATGGTCGATATCTGGTGGACAATCGATATGATCTGACTGCTGTCGCCGGTGAGGACGGTGACGTTGAAGTCTTGCAGTATCTGTACTACACTAGCAGTTGGACATTGGTGGCCAGCGGCTAGTACAGAACCCCCGGCATTTTCCATAATTTCCATTGTAAGGTCCAGTGATCTAGGAGGATGTAAGTGGTGACGTTTCTCTGATAGTAATGCTTCTGTATACCTGTACAAGCTGCCGCCGTGATGAGTAGACAGGACCCAGTCACCACGTTCAATGATGCCGGTCTTCTTTAAAAACTCTCCAAAGAGGGCTCTATGCCGACGGTTTTCCATCGCATCTGTCGCGAAGAACAAAGGTTTTGATGCGCCTCCGCCTCCGCCCGTAACACTTGTGTAGACATTGTGGCGATACGTGTTCCTCGCGTCGGTGTCGTTTATAAGCCGCTCAATCACGGTAAATCTAGTACCATCAGACACTACCCTTAAGATGTGGGAGAAACTTACAGATCGTTTTTCCGAAGCAATGGCCATGACTTCAAGTCAGGTGGTTCGTACTTCGACGCCGCCTCCTCTCTTGCACGCTGAATGGCAGGTTCATCTGGGGGATACTGAGTGGAGCAATAGAATGGATGTACTCGTGCAACAGCAAGTATGTCTGCCAGCGAATATGTTGGGCTGGGGGACATCATGTATTCTAGCAGTGAGCACCGATTGTCTGTGTCAAAGTTGCTTCTGTAGCTGGTTCCCGAGCGCAAAATTGTTTCACCATAAAAAGCAGCCCGGTGACTTTTGATCTTACATCCTGTGGTCAGGAAGTTTGAGAGCGTGATTTATGGCCGTATCGGCTAAAGTTGCCTCGGAAGTCCGCATGTCGTTTACATGTTTTTGAGCTGTCAGATGTCTCGGAAGAGGCCCTGACCGAGACACGGCTGAGTCCCAGTATCCGTCGTATTCTGCTCTGGTATGGAACCCGAGAACCACTCAGCCAATGCATGTCTTGTGTTACCATAGCCCGGAGAATCGAAATTAAAGTAGCAATCCATGCGGGGAACAGGGAGAAATTTCCCGAGAGGCTGAATACTTACGTAAAAGGTTATTGGTACGTCAACAAGCTTTATTTAGCTATATTTGCCAAGGTCAAACCTACTTGATTCAAGTCTCAGTATCTGACTGTAGCTAGTGTTTATCTACATATCCACCCATTCTTCGCTCACAGAGCTGAGGGATCCCACGGATGACATGCATGATGCGGAGGCATTCTCTGGACACAGCCATACAGCAATCCATGGAACTGAGAACCACCTTCTCCGCCCTTTTCCAACTATTGGTCCGTCATACCCCTACCCGTTTTAACCATCATGATCGGGGATATTGAACGGTCGTGCATCCCATCTCACCCTCCGAAGGTGGCGCTCTGGATCCTGAATTTCATTCCGAGCATGCATCCATCGGCGGTTATCCATCAAGATGATCGATCCCTTTGGCAGGTCGGACGATTTCAGATGTGTGGTTGAGGACTCTTGTACTTCACGCCGCAGCAATACTTCGCTCAGCTCCTCCAATGCCTTTGCAGCCCGAGTAGTCAGTGGCGCAATGATGTCGTGTCTATAGCGCATAATGGTGGAGTGGGGATCCGGAGCGAGAACGCTGCCAGTGATAAATGATTTCTCGGGATCTTTGATGAACTCGGTTGGGATTTTAATTCGGAACTCGGGGTTTATCAAAGCTTTCCGTGTTTCCGGTGATAGAAAACCAATGAGGCTGGCTACGTTCATCGCAGACAATGTGCCACCTCCATGTCGATCATGTTGTAGGACCTGGAGCGCGAAGTATCTCGGCAATGGATCCTCATAGCTACAGTCGGTGTGCCATGAGAACTCATTCATAGTTTCGGACCGAGCCTGATAAGCTCCTGTAGCGGAGGCTGGTATAGGACGCACATCCCAGAACCAGCCTCTTGTCGCACTATGAGTAATTGGCAAGTGATGCCCATACTGTTTGTGCATACTCAGGATCAGATCCCGAAGGTAGTCACAGGTGTCATCAGGAAAACCCAGACGGATTTTGAGTAGACCGGAAGTCTGAAGCTCTGCTGCAACTTCGTGAACATGTCCAGGATCACGAGAATAGGATTTATGCGGTGCATCAAGAACCCGAACACTGTGCTGTAGTGTGCCATGGGAGCCAATGAAATGGCGAGGATATGTCGGCCCAAGGGTGCCGAATCTTGTAAGACGCGGAAGTCTATGCATCGTAGCAAAAGACATATTCTAGCAGGATCGGTGATGGGACAAGATCTTGGGATAACAGCACCGTTCGAGGAAAACGAGTTTCTTATCGCCCTCGACCGAAGTACGTACTAGAAGGACCTGTTTATAACTCCCGTTTGGCATTGTAGTTCTATGGTTGCCCGCATGTCGACACCACCGCAGTCCTCATTGTGGCTTTCTTGTCTCAGAAAGAAGTTACATCAATGGTGATCGTGGTCTTGAAACGGACGGGGCAAAGATGAAAGCCAATTTTGTCCACATGGTGCCCCTCCATGGACATAAATAGCCTCAGCTGATGGCATCTGCCGTCTGAGCTCACAGTCGAAAACAAAGGCGTGTACTATGCAAACCGAACAACTTTCACACATCCACATTGGGGATGGTCATGGAGAGATTCGGTCAATATCGCAACAGAATTTCGATGTGGCATCCTTCTCTAGTGAGGAAGCTCGGTTCCAGGAAAGGTTACTGAAGCTATGCCCTGCGAACCTCTGGCCCAAGGCTTCTTACACGAAAGGATGCCCGCGACCTGTACTAGTGGGCCGACATCACCAGCAGCAGCTGAACGATCTTCACGAAGCTTTTGCAGCGGCCATCACGGATGTTGTGCAACGTTGGTGGAACGACAGAGACGCACGGTTCCCAGAACGTATGCCGCTAGAGGTGAAGGAGGAGGAACTTCTGCAAGTACGTCAATACATTTTCGTCTGAGACATGAAGAAGAGAATGAGCCGGAAGGTGACACGTCATACAGTGGATAGAGGGCCAAGTCCTTATTGGGAACCTGCCGCAGTTCTCGCAGTGTCGGGGATCATGGCGTCCAGACTTTCTGGTGGAGGACAACAGCCAGCGCGAAGAGAACTATTGTATCACAGAAATCAATGCACGTTTCTCTTTCAACGGATTCATGCACGAGGCTTATGGCCAAGCAGCAACCAACGAGAGCATAGGGAGCATAGAGAGCGCGGAGACGGAGCTTGTGCCCGCGACTGACCCAAACACTGTAAGACAATATCCATGCACCATTCCTTTATTCTTTTTTTTAACATGAGCAGATACTGGGAGGACTATTCGACTTGTTCGATCCCGAGTATCCACTCCATCTTCTGAAAGGTGCCGAAAAAGGGATCGACATCCACATGTTCACTGATGCCGTCGAGCATCGTTTCGGCGCAAAGCCACGGCTCATCACCCCCGCAGATCTGAGACTATTCCCCGATGCACGTACCAAAAGCGGGTTCCGGTTGTGCTGTGTCATACACGATCGCGATGGCCAAGTGCCCAACACCTGGAGGTTTGTAGCTCCAAACGGAGAGATCTACGAACAGATACATCAGGTTGGACTCGAGTTACATCAACGGGAACTACTCGCTCTGGAGCCGGGCATTCTGCGTCAGATCAGCCTACGGTGTTTCAACGATATGCGAACTATACTTCTTGTACATGACAAGCGGATGCTAGGCATTGTGAGACAGGAGATCCCGAAGCTAGTGGCGCGAGGAGTAGTCACTGCAGTTCAAGCTGAAGCGTTACGTCTCGGTATTGTGGAGACACTGCTTCCCGGATCTCAGCAGCTGAAAGATCTGCTACAAGCGTCCCTTACTTGTCCTGAGTTGAGACACAGCTACATCCTCAAACCGATCCGCAGTGGTAAAGGCAGTGGCATCATCTTCGGAGACGATGTCACGGCACCCGAATGGACATCCCTTCTGCAAGCTCTCACATCGCCTAATGAGATTTCAGGAGGTTTGTGCGTGGTGCAGCGACGTATCACTCCGCGTAAGTACGATCTTGTGCTGCGTGCTTCAGAAGGAATGGTTCAGTATCCTCTTGTGGGCACGTACCACGTTACAAATGGGAAGTTGCTTGGTCTTGGCAACTGGCGTGCGAGCGGAGGCCGAATTGTTGCCGTAGCGTCTGGGGGATCTTGGATTTGTTCGGTCATGAAAAGGGAAAAGGATATTCATGAAGAATGAGGCAATAGGAATGTTTACTTGCTTTAGATTTCATTTTGGCATATTCAACAGAGCTTGAATAATGTCATTGATGAAGTTATCAATCTCGCTATGTGGAGGAAGGTCACCATAGAGCCATTCTCCTAGATAATCTTGACTTGTTTGCCGGGGGACAGCCATTTGATCTTGTTTCCCAAGCCTCTGGAACTGAAGATCTCTTCCAAAGCCTTGCCATCCTCCGTAAAGTGCGTCCACGATTCGAAATGCATAGGCACTAGCATCTCAGCCTCCAAAACCTCCATCATCTTCACAGCGTCCTCGCCACCCATCGTGATCTGCACGAACCCAGTAGGGCTCTTCGGGCTAGGTAGCATTGCCTGTCCGAGATTCGTGAGTGCAACCACAACATGATAACTTTCACGAAGCTTCCTGAACTCATCCTCCATAAACACAGTATCTCCGGTGAAGTAAACCACATTTGGCCGTCCGTCTGGGCTGTTACCGAAGGAACTTTTGTGCAAGAGAAAGCCTGTTACTTCGCCGCCTGGGACGTGGACGCAAGGAACGCCAGTAATGCTCCATTCTTCGCCTCCAAGCTGAAACTCCAAGGTTTGCCACGGCTCAATAGCGCATGTCCCAGGATAGTCAGATAAGTTCTTTGCACCGTCGGGCGTAGTAATGACCCTCCGGCCGATGAGGAGTTGACGACCGGTCTCATCCAGGTTGTCAACGTGATCTTCATGACTGAGTAGGACGCAGTCAATGATAGGGAGCTGCTTAATTGATATGGCGGGACCCTTTTGCATTGTAAGAAAGAATTCTTCGGGACTTAAACCAGCCACGTGTGAGCGGTCATGGCTTTGAGGAGCTTCATCGAAAATAGGATCAGTGATGAACTTGACACCATCGATATCAACAATCGCCGTTGCAGTTGTGATGTGAGTTATGGCGACTTTGCTCTTGAAGTTCTCAGGGAGCGTCATTTTGATAATGTTTTGTACTGTAGTAAAGAGGTTGTAAGTTGAAACTGATGCGGCTGGCTTGGGTCGACGAGGCCAATTCAAGCTCGCAACCGCTTCTGATATACTACAAGCGAGGCCCGATGCCGTTATCCATTTATCAGCCGGCTGATAAATTAAACCCCGAGGGAAACGATAATTGTGACTACAGTACTGTAATGATTGGTAGCGTCGGGCACGTTGGTAATCCTTCCGTCTCAATCGAATATAGCTATCTCGGTGACCTTTCTTGGTATAGTGGATCTGGGCCGCACTCACAGCCGAGATTGAACATTAGGGATGATTGAATCAATACTTCGAATCCTTGGGAATTCTATGACAGGTTTGATTAAGTACGGGAAGTCTCAAAGAATTTATTTCGTGTATTAAATGAAAATATCAACAACAAAGTCACGCCCGCCGTTGAGTTCAGTAGCGCGACACCATCTTCCTCGCTGACAGACTCTCACCACCAAAAAATGCACTTATGTAAGAAACCCGAGCACCTAGACACATAATATCCGATTACTCTTCAGGCTTACGGCCCCAGACAACTCGCTGCTTGTAGTAAGGATGGTGTTTACCCGAATTAGTCTCCCTACGGACATGCGCAAGGAAGACATGGATTTCTGACTCAGTCCAACCGATCGTGTTAGCTACAAAAAGCACAAAACCTTCGGGATCAGCAAGAAACGCAAGTTTGCTGAACTGGCCGAGCTCTTTCAGCGCTGGATCTTTGGGCCAGCCGCCAATTGGAGTCTGCAGTCGAATGTTATCAGTCATCATTCACGAGTTCAAATATGAGTTACTTACCTTGTACTCGAATTGCTGGATATCAACAAAGCCAGCAGCTTCCATGGCTTTCCGCTGCAACTCTTCTTCATACACAGTGAAGCTCACGCCTAGCTTTTTGGCTCCCTCGATAAACAGCTTGCCCCACTGGCCCAGCGCAGAGCTCTCCTTCACTGTGTCATCGTCGCTGGTGATGATGCCTGAAGGTTCGAAACTCTCGACCCAGCCACCTGGCTTGCAGGTCTTGTAGGCCTCGCGGAAGAACTTGTACCAATCGGGGATACTGCCGATGAGCCAGCGGATGTGGATGTAGTCAGCTGAGTCGGGCGCAAATGTCCACTCTTGGGTACAGTCTTCGATCTCACTGAAAACATGTCAGTACGCGCAATTGAGAGCTTGGACTTGGTACAAGTGACTCACAATTGCAGGTTCGGTGGCACCCAGGAGGGCTGGATTGGCGATACATCGGTGCCAATAACCTCAACGTTGGGATACTCATCGGCAAAATCTCTGCCCAAGGTCAGCGTGCGTCTCGGATTGGTGTACAGAGACCTACAAAGCCCAGATACCTAAATGGCATGTTAGCTAGCGCACGGCATAATCGGGGTAAGTTTCACATACCGGTGCCTGTTCCAATATCAAGCGCTTTCTTTTAATCCGTTAGCTTCCAAACATGCCCCAGAGGTCTCCCTTCATCGCTCACTGTAATTTTCTCGGTGTCAAGAGGCGCGAGATGCGTCTTTCCTCCAATGCCCAGCGTCAAACAATGGTGGCTATTAGATATCAGTCGTCTGTCTTTCATGGACGGAATTCGCAGTTCAGCTTACTTGATGTCGAGCAGTTCACTTTGTCTTTCATCGTTTGCAGCCCTATCTACGTAAGCCTCGGTTCACCATAAATGCATACCCGAATATCTTACCAATACTGTGAGCTACCAATCTCCCGATGATACGTCCTCCCATGAAGCTTGCGGTATTCAAAAATACTAGAGTTCACTGAATCTGTTGAAGACGCGAGACTTTCTTCGCTTAGCGAATGAGCATCATCATCTGCGTTGGCATTCTCCTCCTTGCATCAAGTCAGCATAACATGCATAATAAGCGACCAACACAAAACCCGTAAGCGTGTTGGTTTGTCGGGCTTATCTCACCTCGGCAAGTTGCTGCCAATGCGTAGGTTCCAGAATGCCGGTATCCCCAATATTCACCTGCGCATGCTGAGGGGGGCTTTTTGAGGGACTTTTGCCAGTATTCTTGGCAGGACTCTTTTCACTCTTTGGGCTTGTCGCAGCCGCCGGCGGTGTTGACATTTTGAGTTCTTATATCTTTGTCGCAGAGGCCTTGTTCGTTGGGGTCCTTTTAGGTTTCGGGAGCTTATATAGCGCAGAGTCTATGTGGGAAAAAGAGAGAAACCGAAAAAACAAATCTGGGAATTTTCGGTCGGGGGAAGTAAATGATAAGATAAATGGTTCTACTCCATATTTGGGTGGGTTCGGCGAACTACAGTGACGAGACTTGGTGGTAGACGAGCGAATGAGATGCTTGGCCGAGGGCTCTTAGTTGATCAGCATGGGGAGACGTGTCAGTTGGTGCATGGTTCGAGGTGGGGGGATCATGCATCATTTTGATGTTGCGAAACCTGCTAAAGAAATATTGAAATCATATCATATTTCAAGTCGCTCTAAGCGGTGACGGTACTCAGCTATATCTGCGTAAGCTCGAGCCCGCATTCCGATACTCTCATCTCAGCTTGTTTCGAGGCAGCTTCTCATCGTGAAGCTCACCCGAGCTACGATGACTTGCACAGCATCACACTAGCCCGATAGGGTATGGCATGAACTCCCTAAAAACGATTCTGGGCAGCAAGATTCGCCGATGCAGTGAAGAGGAGTCAATGACACGTTGATACATTGATGATGCGATTGCTTGCATTTAGACAGCTACCATGGCTCTGCGGCGCCAGCATATGGAACCTCTATCTTATAGCATCCTCGACTCATAGATGACCATCAACGCTTGCTAAAAGTTCCTCCTCACAATCGTCATCGCTCGCGTCCCATTCAACAGGAGGTCCTGTACCATCCTCGCCATCAAACCAGTACCCTCCCCCAAGTCTGGCCTCGCAAGCAATGCCCTTGTTCTCAAGGAACCTCATAAACCGACCTCCAGGAACATCTCCAATCGGCTCACCCCGTACTTTCGACCCAACAACAACTCCCTTCAGATAAACGCGCTTCAGTGCAGGAAACTTTCTCTCTGTCAAAACTCTCCCAAGCATGTCCATCAACCTCTCGCTACCGAGACCATCCTGGTCGCTTCGGAAGAACCCTTCTGCATCATCAACAGCTCCATCCCCATGCTCTATACCAATTTGTTGCTCTACTGATAGCGTCTCGAGCGTTTCACATGAAGCTTGTAAAATATTTTCCCAATCTCTGAGGGCGGAGACTTCAGCACTTGTTGACCAGAAATAGCTGACCATTCTTGCTGACAGGTTGCTCTGCGATGGCTGCCAGAGATGCAAGTGTCGGAGTCTTGGCAATCTCAATGGGGGCGCATCTTTATGAAATGGTAAGAAGCCAGACAAGGGTCTAGGTATGACAGCCCATCCACGAAGTCTACCATACGTAGGGTCATTGGGTGGACTGTAGATATCTTCAGGCAAGCGTGGGAAATCGTCCTCCATAGTCGCTCTTGATTCTATGGGTTTATCAACCAGTCCGAGCTCCAGTCGCTCGACGGTTGAGCACGACTCCAATATCCATTTGACGGCGTCCGTAGGTATCAAGCCATCAATTTTTACATAACGGAGCTTCGTAAGAATAGGAGCAGATGGGCAAAAAGATGTATGTTCATCCTGGTCGAAGCAAGTGGGTTCGACATATAGTTCAAGAGCCTTGAGGTTGGTAAAATATGGTAGGGTTTGCCAAAACTGTATCTTGGTGCGAACAACCGTGCAGATAGACTCAACTCGTGAACACAGTTGTTTCAGCCGGCCGATGTCCTCAAACAACATCTCATACAACATTTCGAAGAATTCTTCTGCCTTGCATTGCCCCACGTATTCAATGTTCCAGTAGTAAAAGCGATGGGATACAGATATCATGGGTGAGAGCTGTTGCGAGTCGCAAGCTTCGAGGAATGTATGATTATGGAACCCGATATTGGTCCATAACAGAGGCTCAGTAAGTCTGTTGAGTCTCTTACAGGTTCGGGATAGCTGGGTGAGTTCGTGCACTGTGGCATTGGCGATGATGATGCTGACAATCTCTTCAGGTAGGGAATCCATTATTGAAGGGCGTCGTGAGCGGGGTCTAACAGCAACAAAGGAGTATATGAAGCAAGATAAAAGGAAGGAGAGAGAGAGAGAGAGAATAGGATGTTTATCAACAGTTTAGAGCATTGACGATAATAAAACAAGTCAAAGCTCAGGCGGTCAGTGACTCAGACAAATTAATTGAAGGACCGAAGCCCCGCAATCAAGGCTGATGAAGCTGGGATCATGCGACAATAAGCTGCCAGATACATACCCTAGAGTGGTGACATGCCACGATTCCAAAGCACAGCGCTTTTGTAAACGCCCATTGCTTGCAAGAAAGATTAAATTGGCTTAGAGCATCCAATTTGAATAATGAAACTGTCAATTCGGACTCGGATCACTGCTGTCGGGTCATTTCTCACTCACTAACCACTCCAACCGACGCTTATGGAAGAAGGATATCCGTATGGCTATATTCCTCAACAACGAAGGCGCATCGGATGCTTCTGATGCAGCTACAAGCGATGAACTCGAGTCTCTTATCACAAAAGCCAAAAAGGATGCTTCTGTTCTCACCCAGGCCGATTCTGCTCACTTTCTCGCTGTAGATATTGGTAAGAAGGTATTTAGCTTCTTACTCAAGCCAGTGGAGGATCTCGAAACCTCATGTTCCCTGTCTGATCTTGGAATGGACTCACTCGTGGCGATTGAAGTGAGACAGTGGTGGAAGACGGTTTTCCAGTTTGATATTAGTGTGCTTGAGATGATGGGAATGGGTACACTTGAGGTACTTGGGCGGCATGCTGCTAAGGGTATGTTGCAAGCTTTTCATTGTAAGATACCTAATTCATTCCCCTATTCAGACTGGCGAACGCCCTCATATCCTTTTCCATCAGCTACCTGCCTAGCACGCTCGACAACATGTTCAGTACTCTGTGAATGTATACTGCTACCTTCCAAGCAAATGGTCCTTCTCGCCAGGCAATTTAGCTCGAAACTCAATACCAACCTAGTAAGAATAGCTGCAAACACAAATGTGTAAATAACAGGCAGAGAGTCGGCAAGAGGAATAAGCACAATACTGCCTATAAGAACAGTACCGAGAATAATATGCAACCCAGCGATTAGCCTGACACCACTTTCAAGAGAATGGCGTAGAAATTTCCGATTTTCTCGAAATTTAATCGTCATCTCCCGGCCTTGGCCACAGGGACACAGTTCATCAACAATAAACTGAACCCATCGGCTTCTTTGTCTCCTTTGAGATGTAGTCTGGTGGACCGTTAAGGCACAGACAAGAAAGCTGAGAAGGTATATTGGCAATATCAAGAATCCCCAGCCAAAGAGCGTCGCTGTCTCTGGCAACCCAGGTAGGTAAACGACTAATGGAGCGAGTGAAATAGCTTGATATGTAAATCGGTAGATTTGGTAGAAGTAATTTCCAGTTGCACCTGCTGCGATGGTATACTCAATAAGAGATATGAGAATTTTTGCCGTAAGATTGCGGTTCTCTCTGAGAGGTATAAGAGGGTCTCCACCATGCTCTGCTTTCTTTAAAATCTCGTGGTAATCGAATTCAGTCGGATTCGGCGACATAAGCCCAAAGCCTAAGAGTAAAGCAAGGAATGGCCTGCGCGTGCTTAGAAAGCTGATTTCAGCCATGCCGGGCCCAAACTGAACGAGGCCTGCAGGAAGAAGTGCTAACAGGATAGCTGTGACAGCCATATTTGCCTTATTGAGCTCTCCATAGTCGTTCAAGATACAGTTCATCAATTCGCTTGAGTACTTATGTCCCGCGCCTGGGTCAGGAAGGCTCTCATTGAAATAGTTTGCGAATTCTGATTTGCAGGTATTGTGAAATCGCGGTGCGTCCCATTGCTGTACCGTTCCAAACCATTGAGTGAATTGAGTACGTGACCTATCCAAGCCGGCAGCGACGACTGATATAAAGAGACTGTGAGTGGCCACGAGGCACAGGATTTTAGAATGATGCATTTTGAGCCGTTGGTGACGTCGTTGACGTAGTTACTGCTGGGATGTAGGCATAAGTAAAGGGGGAAAATTGCGGAGGGGAAAAGAGGGGCATTCGATAGGAAATAACTCAGTCTGACTACCAAAGGCCCTGCTTACCAATAGTATGTGTGATTAGGGTATCACGTCTTGCATGAGGTGGTAAGCTGAAAACAAGGATATAGCATGGTGCTGACTCTCGCCCAATCAGAGACTGCTTTTTTTATAGACGGGTCATGATTCGTGTGGGGGCTAAATTCTAAAGATAAGTCAATAGATAACTTGTGCAGGCCTTGGATGGCAGGACAGTAAGACTGCTGACTCATTTTAGGCTGGTGTCGAGAGATTGGTCACCTTCGGCACCGCGCTGACACGACTGACCAAGAAGCTGTAAATGTATTTTCCTGTTGCAGCTGCGAAAGCACTTATGATTAAGCACCTCAAGCTTCTTGGGCATCCCGGTCAGTCTTGGACTGTGAGGGCATTCGCCTTTCAGGATGAGGTACTTCTGTTGACAATTCATATAGTTCCATCCAAGTTGGCTGCTTCGGTATTAAGCCTCAGACCAAGACAGCTGAGATTCTGGATGATGGGAATGCCAAGTTTACCGCTACTACCCGTGATGGTGTCGGACAAGCTGTCGTTGACATTCTCAGTCATCCAGAAGAAACAGTGAATCGCATGGTCTATATCTCGCCGACAGAGCTGTCTCTGAATGATATCTTGGAAGTCGAGAAAAAGCTTGTCGGTAAGGAAAGATGGAAGATCACGCATGTCAAGACGGATGAAGAGATCCCCAAGGCACAGAAGATAGTTGCAAGAGCGATTGAATTGATGCCTAGAATGATGGCTACTGGAAGACTGGGCCTTGTAGTCAATGTTCAGGACAGATTTGAGGCGAATTTCGAGAAACGAGGCATCGTTGACAATGGCTTGTTGGGAGTACCGCAAGAATGCATCGAAGAGGTTGTCGCGCGAGTCAGGAACGGGCGCTAGAGATACGTTTGTTGGGAATACAGACACGAGAATGAGATGTAAACTGTCAGCTGTTTCTCATGTTTGGCAAAGTTTGTAGATAATTACATATTCTGGTCCAACATGCGGGCGTCATACTCTCTTCATTGCGTAACCTGCGTAACAATGCTTCTCGATGCTAATATGTCAAATCAACCAACGGAAGTGGATAAACTTATCCCACCAGTAACTTCTGACCTGTGCAGGCCTTAAGGGGCAAGAAAACACTAAACCTTAATATAGGGTGTTAAAATAAACTCAGTAAAGAGTCCCCTAAGCTTAGGCTAAATTTACCTAAATATTTTTATTACTTAGGGCTAAGGTCCCGAGTTTTCTTTCCTCCCCTAGGCAGGGCAGTCCTTGGCTAATGATATGATTTGCCAGCGATGATTTTGTGATGAGGGGAATGCTCACGTGGGGAGAAGCGTCGCATCTAACTCGACCAATATCCGGCACTCAACTTCAGCTGACGTATCCTCAGCCTGATATCTTGAATCCGATTACCTGCTAAACAATAGCAGAGAAGAGCTCAAGCTGGTTCAAGTTGAAGTTACAGACAAATGCTAGCAGCAGCACGAGCAGAACTCGCGTCTGGTGATTCAGGCGCCGGCCCAAATGGTGCCTCCACAAAACCGCCCAAGAAGCGCGTCCGCAATTTCACGGCAGATGATCGGGCTGCACATCGCATCTTTGAGAAGAAACGCCGGGAGCTGTTTCGAGAGCGCCTCAATGTAAGACCATTCCTTTAGCTTGTACTAGGCCTTGTCTAACGCTTTGTTGTAGGACCTGGCGAAAGAACTGCCCGCGCTAGCTGGGAAGAACCCCGCCAGGCTGTCAAAGCACGACGTGATTGAAGAAAGTATACAACGTCATCAGTTTGAGCGTGGCGCGTGTCTGGATGTGATACAAGCTTATAGAGAGATGGTTCAGGAGCGAGATGAGTTGCTTGCTGAGGTGAATACCTGGCGAGCTACGGCTGGAGGGCCTGAACGTCATGCTATGAGCAACCAGATGAACCTCGATGAGTTAGGGAAGCTGGAGAACAGAATTCGAGGTCAACAGGCAGAGGGTATCCGCGCAGATGCCCAGGAACTAGCCCCAGTGGACACGAGCTATACAATCGTCAACGATCTGACTTCTCAGCCCTCTTTCTCTCCTCCGACCAATTCTATTCATCCGGTACCAGTACCCCGCCCAGCCTTGCTAGGCAACGAGGAAAGCAATCTTATTCAAAGCTCGTCATTTGATCCAACTGGACCACTACCTCATTCAGATGAGCTTATGAACCAGACTATGGCTCTGATGGAAACACAACATTTGCCAAACCAAGCGATGATGATGCCACTAAAGAATATGAACGAGCCCAGCATCGATGCAATTGCAGAGCAACAACTGGAGAATGGCAGGCCCATCTCCAACATGCAGGGTTTCCTTGCGCACAATTCAGCCGATCACTTATCCCTCGTAGGCTGGGGCACGGATTTTCCTCTTTCGGCGATGGAATTTGGACCAGATACGACACTTCAACAATATTGTTTCTAGTACTCTTGGGCACATTACTTTGGTGGTCAATTTCGGTCGATATGGAGAATTATCTACACTTTAGCCAGCATAGCCTCAACCTTGGCCTTGCTTCGCTCTTCACCACCAATAAACAGTGTAAGCGCATCTGCCAAACGAGTCTTGGTCGCTTTATCAGCCTCATTCGCCTTGTCAATCTCGGCACCACCGTTAGCAAGATAGTCGACATCAGTGCGGGCCAGCTTTCCGTCCCAGTTGGGTCCAGCCAAGGGATCGATAGATAGGAGCTTTTTGAGACGCTCCGGCAATGGATTGGCGTTCTTGTATGCATGGACAGGCTTGGGTAGGCCTTCTCCGGGTTGCTTGGAAGCGTCATAAGGAAGCTTAGAGAGCTTCTCGAGGACGGTATGGGAGATGGTGGCTGAGTGGCATCCCATTTCACCAGCGGCCATGGCCTCTTGAGGCGTGATAAAGCTGGGGATCTGTCAGCTTGGGTGCTACTATCTGTGGTTTATTTCCTACCTGGCGTTCTTCACAAGGGGTTGTTCCTTTCCGGTTTCCTTGTAAAGCCGTTTGTACGTCTCAAGAATCTGAACGATGCGTGGAGAGTTTGGGTGCTCCAGCGCAGGGTCAGCAACGTCTGGCCAGATAGATGGTTCATCATGCGCCCGCGTTTCTGCAGCCTGTTAATTTTATAATCCTATTGCTTCTTCCTTAACGTACCATTGTAGTAGGGACTGATATACAGCATGCCAGCCTGGCTGCAAGCGATAGCCTGCGAAAGACTGAAAAGTGCCGTGCCGAGTGTCGGAATATCCTCGGCGGAGAGAATCTTTGCAGCGTTCAAGGCAGGCCCCGTAGAAGGGATCTTGATGCAGAATCGCTCTCGCGAGATGCCGGCTCTGGCAAATTCCTTATCGTAAAGGCGTGCATGATCAAGAGTTGCCTGCGTGTCGTAGGCCTTGGAGGGAAGTGTTTGCAGAAGAACACGGCCTTGGATGGAATCGATGTTCTTCTTGCACATAAGAACAGCCTGTGAGCTAATGAGCAGGTTTTCTTAATACAGATGAGATGCTTCAATTACCATGCGCGTGTAGATGGCGAGCCAGCCTTGATCTTTGAGCTCCTTTGTAGTTTGCTCGAACAATTCTTTGTTCGAGTCATCACCAAGTTGGATGTCAACCCAAAGTTGGTTGCTGGTCTGATCATGGAACTTGAATGGCATGGCTTTGATCCACTCTGGAGCCATCCAGTCGACATCCACGTTGACTAATTCCATCAGCATTACGTCGTTAGGGCATTCTTGAGAAATGGAACGTACGCTGCTCTTCGAGCTTGTCAAGCCATGATTGAGTTCCGGTGCTTCCCATTTTGGATAAGGTTTGTAGAACGTTCTGCTTTGTTGATGTAAAAGATGATTGTCTTTGATGGCTTGCTCTTCTTAGTGCAGCATAGAGGGCGGATGTCGAATACGCTTATAACCTTACTTCCATCAAGTTCTCAATCTTCAAATAGCTCCAAAATGCCGAGATTTCGACTGGAATGTAACCTGCCCTGCGTGTACCAAGTCTCTGTACACTATTCCCCTCCTATGCCCTGCGTGTGCCAATTCATTCCGCCCAATGTTCCCCGCCCGTGCCCTGTGTGTTCCAATGCCCTGCGTGTGGCATCAGCAAGTTAGTGCATTCGAATCGGCCAATCGGGTGGTTGACCCGATTAAACTAGCAGCTCCTTCGGGGGTAATTGTTCAGTTTACCGAGATCCGGCACTTCAGGAACATTCTTGCTTGTCTCATCTCACATGATGTAAAATCCTATGCGGGGTGGAATCATTCAGTCTGGGGCGGAAGTGGCGCCATTCTAAGAAGAGTATGGAGCGAAAGTTGATACTCTGGGGAACCTAGCCACCCCGCAAGTTGATGCTCTGATCGACGAGTATAAAAGTGGCCCTCTTGCACTGATGAACAGACATGTTGCTCAAGTGCTATCAATTGGTTCTCAGTATTTCTGCAGATTTCACAAATTACCATGGACCGCAAGTCTGATATTGAAGATCAGGTCAAGCATGATGTTGAACACATCGATCATCTCACGCCGCAGGACTTTACTCGAAATGCGAATGTCAAGTATGTTGCCTAGAAGGCTAGAAGCCCATGACTCACATTACTGATGTGCAGAATTCGAAACCCTCGTGCCGGTATCTCTCGAGCTGACCTGCGGACGCAAGTCAATGCTTTCTGTCAGGACTACGACTTCCAGGACAAGATAGACGTCTTCTACCGCGGCGCACTGGCAGCTCAAAATCCTATAAGCTACGAGAACATCGAAGAGCTTACCGAAGATGACAAGCTCGTGCTGAAACGGGAAGTGACTCATAAATGGCATCTTCCTCGTACTCTCTACTATGGCATTGCTCTTTGCTCTCTTGGATCCGCCGTTCAAGGCTGGGACAACACCGGAGCAAACGGCGCAAACCTATCGTTCCCACAAGAATTTGGTATTGAGCATAGAACCACTCTTATTGGTGTCATCAACTCTGGGCCTACACTCTTCGGTCTGTTGAGTGCCTGGGCAGCTGACCCTATCAACAACCGCATTGGCCGCCGAGGAGCCATTTTCTTGACCGGCCTTTTCTGCATCTTTCCGGTTCTGGCTCAAGCTTTCACCCAGAACTGGTGGGGACTTTTGATCTGTCGTCTCTTTATGGGCTTAGGAATGGGTATCAAGATCTCGACTATTCCAGTTTACTCGGCCGAGATTGCCCCAGCATCCATCAGGGGTGGCATCGTCACTAGCTTTCAACTATGGGTTGCTTTCGGCATTTTTGTAGGATTCTGTTCGAACCTCATTTGGTATCGAATAGGAGACCTTGCCTGGCGCTTCCAACTTGCAGCTGCGTTCGTCCCAGCCATTCCGGTAGTTATCTTTGTTTGGTTCTGCCCTGGTCAGTATTCACCCATGCTATAATAATTTCATATACTAACGGGTAATACAAGAATCCCCTCGCTGGCTTATCAAGAAGGGCCGCTACCAAGACTCTTTCAAAGTCTTTTGCCGTATCCGCAACACGGAAATGCTAGCAGCCCGAGATTTGTACTATGCTCATCGTCAGATCCTCGAAGAGAAAGATGCCTTCGGCGGGAAGACCCTTGCACGCCGTATGTGGGAACTCGTAAGCGTTCCTCGCCTCCGCCGAGCGACAGTGGCATCATCCTGGATCGTCATCTCGCAGCAATTTTCCGGAATCAACATAATGGCATTTTACTCGTCTACCATCTTTGCTGCTGCCAACTACTCCACGAGGGACTGTCTTCTTGCTTCCATGGGATTTGGTCTCATCATGTTCATTTTTGCCTTCCCTGCTGTCTATATGGTTGACACCTTTGGCCGTCGGAATTTGCTGCTGGCTACTTTTCCCAACATGGCGTGGTGTTTGCTGGCGGCAGGGTTCAGCTTTCTGATTGACAAGGATTCGATTGCCAGAGTTCCGCTTATCGCTTTCTTCATTTACCTCTTCACTGCCATGTATGGACCTGGTAAGTTGACTTGTCTATCTCCGACTTATCAGAAGCTAACTGTTCAGGCATCGGACCGCTACCTTCTATCTATTTCTCGGAAGCATTTCCACTGTCGCATCGAGAGATTGGCTCCGCCTTCACCATCTGCGTCAACAATGCGGTTGGCAGTGCCTTGACCTTGACATTCCCTTCCCTTCTTGATCGTCTCGGGCCAACTGGGGCTTTCGGCTTCTACGCAGGTCTCAACGTTGTAGCGTTTATCGTGATATTCTTAATTATCCCAGAGACCAAGTAAGTGAATAATGAATTGATTGAATGTCTCTGTGACTGACCGAAGTGTTACAGGCAACGTACGTTGGAAGAACTGGACTACATCTTTGGAGTTCCGACAAGACGCCACGTCGCGTATCAACTTCGACATTGGTTGCCTTGGTTTGTTAATAGATACATCTTTCTTCAGAAGTCAGCTAAGCTTGACCCGCTCTATCAGCTGGATTAGAAGAACAGGATCAGCGGACGAAAGGTAGCGAGGCATTCTAGGGAATGAAATGGTGGTGCGAATAGTTCTATAACTTGATATTTAACTAATTCTGTGTTTTTCTGCCAATGATTGTATGTTAGAAGTTGAGCTGGCTGATTGAGTAATCACCATAGCCAGCACAGTCTAGCATCTCAGAGTATCCCAAGATTCATTTGCAAGCTGTCTCTCCTCCTTATACTATTCAGCATCAAACGTTGATTTCATTTGGATATATCTCTTCCAACATGTTCCTGATCTGTTGGTGAGTGGTTCAGCAGTAGGCCAGTGACGAACGTCGTTAGGATACATTTCCTCAAGGATCTGCCAGATTCGACGCCGATTGGTGAAGCCGCCAGGGACACTGAGACCAACTTTGTTAAAACTCCAGGCACCACCCCCACCACCAATTGTGTCTTGCCGTGGGATTTCTGGTGGGCTCATGACCTGTCTTGCAATCTTCTCCCAATCCCAGTTCTGGGCGTTCAAGTCTCCTGCACTAGTCTTATCGTGAATCTCTTTGGTATCAAGATCCCAGAGGAAGGGAACTTGAAAGAATACTTGCTTCCACATAGACTGAGGTATGATATAAGTACACTCCAGGGGGAGTTGACCATGATGGAGGAACGAGCAGATAAGGTCCTTCAGTTCTTGTGGGAGACACTCAAAGTGTTTCTTAAACATACAGAGGCTTTTCGGCAAGTGGTCAGAAACATCTTTCTGGGGCTTCAGGTTTGCGATCAGAAGCGTGCTCAGGTTCGGAATCATGACGGGGTTCTCATTCCACTATGCATCAAAGTTCAGCGAACAAATCTAGGTTTCCTAGGAAATGGAGCTCAGACTTACCCAACCATCCTCATGGTAGCCATATGGTTGAATGCTGCGAGACGGAACAAAATATCGTGCAAGGCCAACTGAAAACGGTTGGCCCGGTTGGTTTTCGGGTATTCTAGGGATGAAGTGGCTGCGAGGAATATCTAGGTGCAACTGCATGTGTCTGGCACAACGGCGCTCGAGGGTCAGCCATAGGTCCCTAACAGTCCTTATACTGGCCTTATAAGATGTTTCCATAACCCGATTGGCCAGATTTTCGCAAGCTGCATGCAGACCAACAAACATCATTGGTTCCCTTTCTGAAAGGTGGTGAGACAGCTTGATTAGACAGTAGGCGGTATTAGGATATATCGTCCGTTCCTGGGGGAGTAAAACAAGGGCACGAGGATTGCCGCTAGGCTTCGCAGCATGGCGAGAAACCTCAACATTGTTGACCCTTGAACAAGGAGACTGAGGCCAGTGCGGGCCACGCAATACGATGACATCAGTCTCCCAGCCCCCCGGGCGTCCAAGCGAGATGCCGCAAATTGTGCATGTGTTGAAGTCAGAGCGATATGCCATAATCGACCTTATAAGGGATAAATAGTGGAGATTTGTGTCTGTAGAGAACTAGTATGCAGAGCGCCCTCAGATTAGTCTCGTGGATGGTTTGGTTCGAACTTTTTATCGTAGGAAAAAAGAAAGAAAACAAAAGAGAAAACAAAGGAAGAGAAAGGAAAACCATATTTGTGTCTTAATAATGAGCTAGATATGTTATTTATAATCGAGACTTGTGGCTGAGAGCTTAAATCAGCACAGAGAACTTAGCTGAGTGTTAGCACCCTAATGCTTAAGCTTTTCGGCGACAGTCATCCCATAGATGGCCAGCAATCGACGAAGTAGCTCAGGGATGAGAAAGTCAAACGTGAAAGGGCAAATAAGGAGCTCCAAACACCCTTTGGAAGACAAATGGTCCAGTGATAGAGTTGCGCGAGTAAATAGCGGCCTCCTTATTGATAAAGAGCCAAAAGTATTTGTAGCATGAGACAAAGTAAGGGAATAAAGCCAAAGATAAATCCATGTATTATCCTAGTATACACTCTAAACGCCAGACCCAACCAACCGCCACTCGCTCTGTTTCAATGATTACATGACCTTCATTCCCATAGCAGTGTTGCTAGCCATACCAGCCAGCTCAAAATGCTGTACCATCTTCGCCGATCCAGATCCACCGGAGACGTCCAGAACAGTGACAGCAGCCTGAGTAGTACCATTACCAGGTGAAAGGGCATAGAGGAAGTTGCCAGAAGCAGCCAGGTCGATCAGACCAGGGTCACCGTTACAAGTCAAGTCAAGCTCGGATACGACGCTCGCATCCTTAAGGCTCATCTCGACGACTCGGTTGCGGCCAACATCTGTCACGAAAGCAGACTTGGTAGCAGGAGAGATGGCGACCCAGCAAGTGGCGGTCTGGCCTTCAACTGCTCCCTTGGCGGCGGTGGTGGCTTCGCAGCTGTTGGGATTGACATCGAGAATGGCGGCGCCGAAGGAAGCGTCTGTAGCGAAGACCTTTGATGTTCCGGGGATGACCTGTGAGCCAAAGAGAACGGCTGTTCCTTCGGGTGAGCTGCGAGCATCCTTCTTGCTCACAGCCGCGACTCCGTTCTTCTTCTCGACATTCGCAACAGAGATAAAGCCAGTGTTGTTCACAGCAGGGTCTCCCTTGACCATTGTGAACAGCATGGACTCATCTTCTGAGAAGAGGACTTGTGAAAGTGTGTTTGTAGGTCCCACAGGAGGCGTTGTTTGACCGAGGTCGATCGTTCGTAGCTCGTCCATGGCACCGAGTCCTTGTCGCGAGAAGCTGCTGCAGGAAACGCCGGCCTTGGCACCAGTTGAGCCAACACAAACAACTCCATTCTTGGCGGAAGCAGCAACAGTGTTGGGGAACTCGCCGGGGACTTGGACTGGTTTGCCGACCATCTGTAGTTTCGTGGGATCGGATCGTGAGACTCGAAGCATGCTGAGAGTGTTGGAGCCAGCATTGACAGCGAAGATGTTCTAGGCCAGAGTAAACAAATGATCCATGGTATCTGTGAGGAATTTTTAAGCTTACGTTGCCTGCAATTGTCAAAGAAGACTGGCTGATCAAAGCATCAGGTGTAGCGGGCTTGCCCTCAGCGTTAACAGCTACAGATCCTGCACCGCCGGTCATGGTGACTTTGCCCTTAGACAGTGTACCGTCCTGGCCAATTGGGATCGCGAGAACACCGTTCGCCTTCTCGTTGGTGAGAACATAGATCGCCTTGCCCATCATAGCATTGCTGTTCATTCCGGGCTTGCATGCTGGGTGGCTGCTAGCTTCCTGCGCAAGCCAGAGTAGAGCTGGGAGAAAGAATCCTGAAGAGAACATGTTGATTAAAGTGTTGGTGATGAAGTTTGGTAAGAGAGTGTAGAAGAAAAATATTAAAATGCAGGCCTGCTGCAGAGAATGAATGAGAGAAGAATGCTTGAGTGATTGAATGAAGATATCGAGTTTATCGAACGCGTCTCGATCATCTTTATAGCAAGCTCTCACCCAAACTCAACATCTCCATATAATCTAGCTGCAGGGATAAAGTCTCAACATCGAAGTAATCTGAATCTCCTCATTAGGAAAGGTAGTATTTTCACTGCAACATAAACGGCCAAATCGAAGGTCCAACTTGCTTAAAATGTGAAACGATGCTGGAGAACCATCCACAGTTCGGAAACAACATAATGCGACTTGGTTGCCGTGCTGCCGGCTAAAGTGAAACCGGGGTGTGCTGTCCCCTGTTTGGAAGTCAGATCTGTGCTTTCACACTCCGTAATCACTATTTCCCTTTTAGAAGCACCGTAACTTCATTCGAATATTATTTTCGATGACATAAAGACAAGCAATTGGCGTCATGGCCAATTTTGAGCCATTTGGTGTTTGGATACTACTAGGGGGAAGTAGAGCTCCTTATGTACCTTTAGAGCATTGTATCTTGCTGAGGGAGCTAGCCCGATCAGGGCTACCCTAACTTTTAACAACTAACCAGTCATTGATACGCCACGAGAACTTTTTGTTGGCACGTAAGGAACACGATAACAGGGATGAAAACGGGCTGCTCGACCACATAGATAACCTTATCATACAAGGTTAACATAAGAAAATATGATCAGCTTCAAATTTGTGGAAACAAACTTGCTTAACTCTCCAATGATGCTATTACTTATCCTTGCAAATAGCAATAATCTTTCTCGTCCATTCGGCATTCTCCTTGAGACGTGATATCACAGCCCTTTGGCTAATCCCTCCCCGAGTCAGGGCTGAAAACAATACGACGAACCTTTCCCCATTAGGAAATTCTGATATTCTCATCTTCTGTGCCCCAAAATGAGGGGACGACGCCGAAACGCCCCTGATACAAGGGTCTCACTCAGCTAGCGCTCGCCAGAACCAATAGGATAAATGCTCACCCGTTGACTAATCTTGGATAAGAAACACGAATGAAGCAGCTGAGTTGGAGTCGTTGTTTTCTTCATCTTTCTTGATCTTTCATCATTTTTACCTGTTTCGCGTACCCTCCTCGCTCGCACCCATCTCACAATGACTGATAGAATCTTCCGAATTTTCAACCCTGGGGGTTAGTTTGAGTTTTTGTTAGCCTTTGATTGGACAAACTGCTGACGATGGTCAAGAGCCCAAGGAGAATCCAGTAGAGAGGCGGAGAGCCCAACTCCGACGTGCTCAACAGTAAGAAGTTCTTGGGACACTGTCTTATATAACCATTGTTAACACCCCACTCTTTTAGATCCTACCGTGGGCGAAAGGATAAGTACGCGAGGACGTTGGAAGAAGAGCTAGCCAAGTCCCGGTCCCGTGAAGCGGAACTCGCGCGAGAATGCGAACAACTCCGTGCAGGTCTCCAAAATGCCCTTCAGCAACTCACTCAAGGTTCCGTTTCCACCGATATTGGGTTCAGAGAGATCAACTACCCGATGAATGACTACGCTACTCCATCTAGAACCACGGGGTCGTCGAGCGGCGCGTCGCCAATGTATCTTGGTGACCCGGGCTACCAATCGGTGGACATTGTACCTTCTCCGCAACTCATATCACCATCTTCGTTCGGAGACTTGTCTGACCCATCCGAAGTCCATGGGGCTCCCGTCTTGTTCAATCCCGGGTACTCAAGCCATTCGTGCGTGGGTGAAGTGGATCAGATCATTGCAGGCATGGAGTTTGTTCTTAAGTATGTCCCTCTAACACTCATCGTCGAGTCTCTGCTGACACATAGTAGAATTGAAGAGCCTTGTCTGGGTCACATCCACGGCGATCCCAAGAAGCCCGACGAGCCTGGTAACCATGCCCTGACTGCAACGGCTCAACTCATGGCAACCTGTGGCGACACATCGCATACAAACAACCCATGTCTCCCTTCATCCCCCACTTTTGGAAATACTCCATCATCTATGCTAGAGCGCCTTTTGACACTGGCGCCCGACCTGTCGAATGAGGATGAGATGACACCAATCCAGGCCTGGAATGACATCCGGTGTCGGCCAGACTTTGGTGGATTTAGTACAAGCAGCTTGGGTAGCCTTGCGGTGAAATTGATGAAGGCTGCGAAATGCCACGGGTAAGTTTGTTCATTCAGGTCCCGTGTTCTGAGATAACTAACAAAGAACAGATTTGGCGCTGCGATCAAGCGATCTGTTTTTGAGGGTCTAGTCTACGAGACCCTTGTTACTGGACAAACCTTTTAGTCCCTGATTTAGACTACTATCTCATATTTAACTTCTCGTTACATCTGTTCGGTCATGCCTAGGAACGCCCTTTCATTTGCGCATATTGTTCTAGGTTCTGTCTGCTGGAATAAGCTCTCAGCCACAAGTCTCAACTGCAAATAACACTTCTAGCTCACAACTTAGACATCAATACCATGATGACTGACTAATTGCTACAGCATAAAGCTAATAAGAGGAAAACCTAGATGATGACTCTTTGGTCGGCCTCGAAGGCGTATAAAAAGCTTCAATCCGTGCATATTGTTCGAACTTTGGCCTGGGAACATGCTGTCTCTGTGCTTGTAACTGCTCAGCAGCTGTTCAGACAACAACCTACGGTATCAATTGTTCGACTCTGTCTTCTTTGTCACCACGCGGCTATAGCTTAACAGTGGCTCTGACAACCTCAAGGCGTCAGGTTCAGCTGCACAGACAAGAGCCTTGCCATTCCCTGAGTGGCAGTGGCAATGCTAATTTGGGTATTTAATCATTTCCAATCGCCCCGATGTTTCTTATCAAGCTCTCCATCAAAGACTCCTTCGATACCCCAGACAAGAAATATCTCTTCGGAAAGAAACAACTTGCATAAGTCTTTATTCAGATTCATCATACGACTGATTTACCATGGATGACTTGATGGCTGCTATGCATGACTTGCTTACTCGACGGAATGTCTTGCTGAGCGACTTGGCCGAAATCGAAGACAGTATCGCGATGAATCGTGACGCAGTTGTTCGTGAGGCAGCTGGAGAGGATGAGGTCTTCGTGAATGCTGATCCAGTCGATCCGACCCCTTCTCCTAGAGGTGGCGCCGATAACGAAGACGACAATAACAACGAAAACGACAATAGCGATATCGAGGATGACCTACAAATTGCATTTGACTTCGAGGGTGGGTTTGGTGGGATGATGGTGCCAATCTTTCCCGAGGGTCCAGGCTCTCCGGAGACTACGTCTGACGACGACGATGTAGAGATTGTCATGTACACACCTTCCAAACTTTCTCTTCGATCCGCGCCCCCGGTTGGATTTATGGATGATCCTGACAGGGACCCCAGGTTTAAGTCTGATCAGTGGCTCTCGGAGAAGCCCAGTGAGTCCTTCTCACGAGACTTCCTCCAGGCGATCGGCACAGCCCGTTTGCACAACACCCTGCGTCCTGAGATGTTTGTCCTTATGCTCGCCCACCCCAACGCTGAGAGATGCCCTGCCAAGGAAGCCTGCCACCACTGGGAGTTGCGCTGGGACGACAGACCCCGCCGAGATCCCGGAACCATTGAGCTGGAGCTGATCTGCCTTGATCGGCGTGATCGCGGGATTTTTGCTGATCCCCCCGGTAATGGATTCCATCTACTTGACAAGGGCCATCCGAACCCCATCAGATGCGATCCATGTTATCTGTTCAATGGTCTGAAGCCTGACTTCAGCTGTCTGGATGGAACTAATCTTGATGTGGTTTTGTTTCGGTTGCTGCAGCCTGATGATGGCGAGGATGATAACCCCGTTGAGGGGCGGGATGAGTCAGAAGGGAATAACCTTGATTATCCTTTTGAGAAGATTGGTTGCACCGAGGTGCATAGGTACATGGATCGCTGTGGCCGTCATCTTGCGACGATAGTCGGGCTCTGATCCGACAGTCAGTCGTAGAGGCAGGGCTATGAATCAATTGTTTTTCGAGACGGCGTTATGCTTCTGAGAGTGGTGATGGTGAGACAGGATGGATCTGATGTGGTGAAGAAAGTTGTTAGGGGAGTATCACTTGAATTGCACCACTTTTGCAATGAATTCCGACAGGAAGATTGACGAACTAAGATCATAGCTCTAAGAGTTCTACTGTAGATGCAAGAAATTCAACATGTTTTGCGTAGCAAAGTATCAACTTATCGCAGCCGAGTTTTCACTGACTAGTGATGAAATATAAATCGTTCCTTGCTTAAAATCTTTTACAGTCAAGATATTCAAGTAGTCATTCGAGATACATGGTTTAGCTTGATCAAATTGACGAATACAATCAACCAATAACAGCTTTTTACACTATCGCAGTCTTAAGAGACTAGAATTTGGACAGCTGGAAACTCCTAGAGACTCGGGCAGGTGACTTGTTCCAGAAGGCCACATGATGATGAATCCAGCCCTCAATATTGCATATTGATGCTAGACTTTGTGGTTAGTTCTGAAGTTACGAGGATACCTTTTTTTGGTGACCTGACAGACGCTCTCATGTCATCAAAGTGTTGCTGTGCGGGTTTTGAGTTAGCATTTCATCCAGAGGTTAAGCTTCTTCTCAAAGATGAGGCCTGTAGTGCCGTTACTCTCAAGTCCTGCCGAGCTAGGGGAGGAAAGAAAACTCAGAACCTTGATCCTAAATGATAAAAGGGCTTAAGTAAACTTGCCTAAATTTAGCATATCTTTTACTGAGTTTAATTTGATACCCGATATCAAGGTTCGGTGTTTTCTTGCTCCCCGAGGGGCCTGGTACTTCTAATTCCGTATTTCTTTACCGTGTCATACCCAGGCCTGGATTCACAAACCCCTCACTTCAACCAAAACTTTCTGCATTTGCGGGTGTCTTCGGTGCACTTCGCTCTACTCAAGCGAGGTAATCCATGTATCGTATTCATCAAGCAAATTGTAGACGGGCAATCAGTGGCATGTGTGTTGTGGCGAGACGATTTCATCATATTGCTTCTTCTAACCTGGCCTTCCTGGTCTCGAGATTGTACCAAGTCCATATTCAGCTACACTATGCAAGTATACAAAGTGGACTGACATCTTGTCAATGATGAAGCTAGTAGAGCCAGAGCGCGACAGCTTCATACCATGTCTTCACAAAGCCAATCAACTTTATCCAGCCAGTGGCGCAGTAACCGAGTTACATCTTCTCACTTCTTATTGATTCGGGTACGAGAAAGCAACACACCTTCATTTGTAGGAGTCAATGCTACTCTAGGGGCAGATGATCAACGAACCCGGTATATCCCCGATCCCTTTGTAAGCCGTTAAGCAGATGAAGCGTATTAAAGTGGAAGTATTAATTGGCTGCTAATTAATTGGCCTGAAGGACTTGTACCAAGGAGGGAATCTGGCGAGTATAGAAGTATTGATCTGTAACCTGCAGTATCAAAAGTACTTTTTTTCACCCTGAAAATAGGAGGTATCTAAGGTACTCCTGATGCTTCTAGTTTAATTTGTTGACTTCCCTGCTGGTACGCTTCATCTGCCTAACGGCTTCCAAAGGGATCAGTAATTGGGGTCCGTTGTTGCGGTAAGGAAACACGAAACCGTAGGAGCCTTTGCCGAGGTATCCAAAACCTTGCCCTCACGTCATACGTCAAATTAGTTCTTGCACGCATTGAGTTCCTTCCGGTAATTGTAGAAGGATTGCGGAGAACGACTAGGGTGTTTCATATGTCTGTGGTCGGATCCCCCTGCGGTCAGTGGTAGAACCTTAAAAGTTAAAGCTTTCCTGTCGGGAAACATACCCGGACCCCGGTATCATTCTTCCCGGAGATGACTCGGACTTTTGAGTAATTAATTAATCGATGCGCGATTGGGTGCCCTTATTGTGTTGGCGGAGACTTGATCAGATGAAAAGCTTAACTTATGGGGTGTCAGTTGGACAGATCATATCAATTATCTGTGCCGTATCTTGATCAGATGTGACATTATGCGAGAGCCGCGTATCGCGCTTCTGGTTTGGACTTATTCGCTCGGCAGACTGGTGGGATGACAATGGGATAATTAATCGACGAGAGCCATATGCCGTGGTCCTTTATGCTTCCGAAAGTCTAAGTCGAACGATATTTCGACAGCAAAGACTTTCTATGCAACGTCGCAGAATCTTTATTGAATTTAGTGCTAGCAATATGCTGAAGATGCATCACCTAATTTCCTCTAGCATTAAGGTCTAGATGATCTCAGAGTCTACTCATGAGCGCACGTGCGGTATTGCCAAGATTGAGGCTACGATGCCGCCAGGCCCAAAAGAGGGCCGTGACTAGTGACTTGAAACATTGGTTAGCTGTAAGCGTCCCTACCTCACTAGAGAGAGTCGCGGGAAAGTCGGCTTGTTATCCGGGCTTTGAAGTCTGTACCTTCGCAGGGCGTAACTTGTAAGGATCCAGGTACATTAGCTTCATGCAACTTGTAAACAGAGTGCACTACTGTAAAGTATCGTACGGCGGAAAACAGCACCCTGAAATGAGGAGATCGAAGAGACCGAAGAGATCGAAGAGATCGAAGAGATCGAAGAGATAAGCCGACCACCGGCGGTTCACGGACCCTCATGATGGCTCTTGCTGAAGGAGCATAAATATGGGAGCTGAACCCAAGTTTCAATCTGAATCATCATCCCCAGTAAACAACACCATCTCTTCAAAGTTTTCAAGCAATCAAATCCAGTGACCGCAGACATAAATCATGAGTCTTACATATCTTTACAAGTCTTCACTTGCAAGACCTTCCTTGCCTTCTCTTATCACTCATTCTATCACGGTCCGCAAGATGGCCTCTGCTGCCGCTGCCGCTGCCGCTCCTGCTCCTCAGCCTCACACCTCTACCATCCTTGATGCATCCGGTCCTCCTCCTGGACACTCTGTCACAGTCGGGAATCTTCACACCTTCATTCTACCTGATAAGGTCTCTGACACAGAGGCAAACCGTAAGCTTGGCAAAGCCCTCGTCGAAGCCTGGCAGAAGGACGGCATATTGCAGATAAGCATGACACCCGAGCAGCACTCACTTTACAAAAGTGCCAATTACGCTAGTAGACGCTTCTTCGGCAAACCTTATGCTCAAAAGGCTGCTTGCGTTGATAGTCAGACTTACTCTGGCTATATTGCCAGTGGTGAAGAGATTACCGATGGTATTGCTGACTACAGTGAGATCTTTACGGTGACCAAAGACCTTGAACTTGATGAGCCGAGAGTCGTTGCAAAATGGCCGTGCCATGGTCGTTGTCCTTGGCCTGACAATGAGATGCGAAACCCCATGCAGCGTTACATGCAGAGTCTTGGGGGCGTTGGGGAAACGCTCTTGCAGCTTACTGAACTGGGGCTTGGTGTTCCTAAAGGGTCACTTACCAACTACACCCAAGATGGATGGCATCATCTGAGAATTCTTCGGTAGGTATTTGATAGAGCTCATGCCTTGTTTTGGTTACCACTAACTACAGTCAAACAGATTCCCTGCCATTAATAAGACTAATGGAAAGGGCAAGGAAGGAAGAGGAATTGGATCTCACACCGACTACGGACTTCTCGTCATTGCAGCAGCTGATGATGTCGGAGGCAAGTACTCCACGTATCTGTCGCTGATGGCCTATGGCTAACCGGTTGTTTCAAAGCATTAATGATCCGTCCCCCATACAGCGATGAGAAGCTCGCAAACTGGGAATCAAGTGCCGCTGGCTTCAAAGAAGATGATGAAAGATGGGTCTTCGTTCCTCCCGCTGAGAATGTCTTCACCGTCTTCCCAGGTAAATTTACCCTCCCGGCACAAACTAAGTTCTGTGTGCTGGAATAAGCTCTCAGCCACAAGTCTCAACTAAACTTTGCTAATCTTCTTTTGGTTTAGGTGACATGATGCAGTACATCACCAACTCAGCCCTCCCCTCGACCCCTCACAAAGTCGGTCTCAATCTCAGAGAAAGGTTTGCCTTTGCTTATTTCCATGAGCCAAGCTTCCAGGCAGTTGTGAAGCCTCTGCCCGGCTACGATGTTGGCCAGGAGCCTAAGGATGGAATCCACTATGGCAAGCACTTCACTAATATGTTTATGAGAAACTACCCTCAGCGTATCACTACACAGAGGTTGAATGACGAGGGTCGCTATAGGCTTCTCGAGCAGGAGAGCCTTCAGACCATGGCTCCTTGAGGTCAGATTCAAAAGGTTGAAATTTATTAGCGATATCATTGACTGGGCAGAAATTATAGAAGTTGCAGGTTTGATTGCGGATTCGGGGTTTCGTCACGAATTAGGTGGCACGTTGTCTCAGTTGGCACACTCGTACCTTAATAATTATTCTTGAGCGTCCCGCCAAACCATGTGCATGATCCTTTACGAACTCACTCTTAATGCTCGATGTCGTCGTCGTCATCTTCGTGTCCACCTTCGTTGCCAATCCCCCCATGTACCCTCCCCATATGCTGATAACACTCATCCCCATCCGTAAAGGTCTTCAAGCAGAGCCAGCAAATATGCGTCCCGCAAGCTGTGCAATTTATATGATTGCAGCCTTCATCCTTTTGTATGTGCGTGTTACATTTTGGACAGTCCTTAAACCCAAGCTCTTCCTTTGCTTTGAGAAGCTCTGCCATGCCGCCAGACTCGTTGCCCTTGTATTCTGCGCATGTCTTCCTCGGGTGCGAGACATGGCAGCTGGTGCAAGTTGCCGTCATACATTTAGCGCATGTAAAGATTGGCGGGACGCTTGTTTCTGGCTGGGCGATGCGGTAGACCTGGGTGCATTCGGGTGTCGGACAGTAGCGTAGCTGGTCTTGGTGTCGGCGCATGAAAGACGCGAACGAGGCCTCCAAGACACTTTCAAATATCTCTGAAAGAAGTAAATTCTGGATCTCATGCAGTGGAATGGCCTTCTTACAGTTCCCTTGGTCTCCAATGCATTTTATAGAGAAGTCACCGATCGTGGATGCTTCTACCTGACACATGTTAACAAAACAGATCGTACAGTAGACATGGCCACAAGATATTGCGAGCGCTTGGTCGGCTTCGCAGAAACAGACTGCACAGTCACCTTCGGCAGCCTTTCCGGTCCGTGATTGCTCAGTATTTTGTCCTGTTGTCCGAGGTTGTAGTTCTTGCAAAAGCTGGTCAAGTGCTTCGCATGCTGGCACAAACTTATCCTCCGGGCCGAAAACTCGGAATTTGGAGGATTTAATATCGCGGATGATGACAACCCCAAGGCCTTGTTCAATCTCTTGAAGCCTCCTGTATGCGCCCCTATCGGCTTTGAAATCGGGAGACCATAGGTTCTTCCCATTCAACGTCATTGTCGTTCCATTGATGATCTTTTCGAGGGCCTCTTTTGCTTGCGTAAAGGGTTCGCGATCCTGGCTCTCAAGCTTCAGAACTCTGTAGCCGCGCTCAGGAACCGAGGAGAAGTTAACGAATTGCAGTTCCCAGTCTTTTCGCAGCGATTCGATGCTGTCCTCAACAACGCCGTGAACGCGGGTCGAAACCCTAAACTTTACCAGATGCACGTGCTGAAGGTAGAGTTTTCCAGAAGGGTTGAACGGCAGCCACGTCTCGTTCAGCTGCGCGACGGCATCGAGGGCTTCAGATTCCTCGATGAACCGGGCTTGTGCCTTGACCCTTCTTGCAGTGGGACTCCCAAACACTTCCCATTGTTCCAAGGCCCCTACGTCGTAGAGCAAGGACTTTATTATAGTCGAGTCAATATCCGAATCCGTCTCGTAACTTGGATCACCCATCTGAACTTCATAGGGTGCTCCAGACGAGGGAAAGATGTTGATGATATCCTCCGGAGGGATAGTGGCCACCAAACCTTCCAACTCCATCTGCCACGGCCCATCCTTTTCTGTAGCATCCGCTGCAGCGGGCATTTTAGCTCCTACTGGCAAACCAGCGATCTTGAGTTGCTGGTTTTTAAGCTTGTAATACGACTCGAATGCTTCTGCTGGGTTCCTAAACGAAAGAGTGGCGTTTCTTGTCGGTCTGTGCCATGAGCAGCGGACGTTTCTGCTGTCGACGAGACCGAATGACGAGCCATCTGGTAAAGGAACGGGGATCTGGGTGACTTCCAAGTTAGGTGCTCGAATACAAGTGCGTAGTTTCCAGCAGGCGGACTTTGCAAAATCTGGGTCTTTGACCTTGACAATTGCCATCCCATTTCGATTTTTCACAAGCTTGATGAAATTGATGTCGTTTATAGATACGGCGATGCCTACATCTGCTAACAGCTCTTGCACCGATCGTGCCGACGATCTCGGGGGCAGATGGCGCATTTGAATAGCGGAAAAGTCCAAGAGAAGAGTGACGTTGGTGACAGCCGCTCCATCTCCAAATTCGACCCAAGCACCTCCGATCTCGCGAGTCCATTGTTCAGTATGCTTTGAAACATGATTAGCTATTGGATTTCTCACATCACCGTGGTATAGCAGCCTACTTACCTGGGGCTCCTCCATCCACTCGGTGTTGGGCTGATCGTGGGCATATCTGCAGGTAGCTCCTCTCTTACAAAATCCTTTGGCGAAGAAGCGACATGGTTCCCGAAGAGGTACAGGCCCTTCGTGAGAAAAGCGACAGGCTTCACCATGAGTGCATATGCCCTGAGCGTAGAACCTGCAAGGTTCTCTTTGACGACGGTCTGGTCGTCGAGTCCGGGTTACTGGCCCGTCATGAGAAAAGCGGCAGTCTGCACCGTGAAAGCAGAAACCCTGTGTGTAGAATCTGCAAGGTTGTCTACCGCGATGCTCCAGGTGCCTCCGCTGGCGGTTTTGTTCTCGAAGTGCGTTGGCTAGCGTTTGAGTCTCGTGATTTTGAAGGCGTAGCTGTCGGAAGAGCCACGGAAATTCATCATCGTCGTCGGGGGCAGTGGGAGCAGTGGGACGCTCTAAAGTATTGCCCATGTTTGGGCATATGGATTTTGTTGTCGCGTTCAGAATTTTGCGATCAAATGGAAATTGTTGTCGTCATTAAATAAGAAATTACGGTGGCGTTGGGGTGAATGTCAAAGCAAATATTAAGTTACACAAAACAATTCGGAGATATTGCGGTTAACGGCAGGACTCAAGCTCAAGGTTTACACGGCGTTCAATGAAGGATCTCAAGTGACGGAGGAAATGATTCGGGGTGAAGATGGAATGCTTTGATTTGGTGTTTTGATATTGAGATTTGTTCGGACGATGCAGGAGGCCGATTGTTTCTCTGAACGCGTGACGCGTGTTTGTGACACAGTCGATGATGAAATGTTGATCTGCAAACTTTACCCCCCAGATAAGATGATGCAGCAACAACAACATGCGTGTTCATTTCGTTTTATGGTTGATGCCAACTCTGATGCAGCGTTTGGGCATGCCTGCGGCAAAGCATTGGGTTGTGCCACGCATTTGGATGAGGTGGCAGTGAGTGGTTAAGTGCCCAAGCTCAACAAGCCTAAAGGCGGTGAAGCCTTTGCCACATCATGTGTTGGCAGCTGGAAGTCGAGAGAATACTTGGGCAGGGCATAAATAACGCGGTCAGCAACCCACAAAGAAACTATGGGGAGATGACGGTCTTATATTGTCATAAATCTGATAGTCCCGTTTATTTTGCTCACCGCTCAATCCATGCTGGGTCAGCGGGTCTTGATCCTCTCTGACTGGCTACAGTAGGTCCAAAAAAAGGGGCCTGGCATGTGCCTGACATATTTCTCGCTTAGGTAATGGTGATCCGGGTCGTTGGATAATTCTTAGCTTTGAATCTACCCGAGATACCTTTAAACCCGCGATCTGCAACGAACCAGTCAAGTCAAGCAAGCTCGCTCACTACTACTGTATCTGCACTAGGTACCTCTCTTGTTTTCTCTTCTCGTCTGCCCTCCAAGGGATATCCCGGCCTCGCCTCGCTGACTGCTCGCTCACCTCTGAGCCTCAACGGTCGCTCAGACCATACCCCAACAGCCCCGCACCTCGGCGCAGCAGAAGAAAGCAAAAAACCACCTCGCAACATGGGCTCCAAGAAGCGCAGCTCGGCCTCAGGTGAGACTGGCAACGCCACTGATGCTTCTTCGTCTCGCAGTGGTCAACCATCCCGCAGCCTCAGAAGGAGAGCCGGCGACATTGTGAGCAGCCTCAATCCGGTGGGCGCTGGCAAGGGCCCCGATGTGACGCAGCAGCTCGCTGAGATTCCCTTCAACGCCGAGGCCTTCCTCCAGGCGAAAGCTGCTCAAGCCAAGGCGCTGGATGCCGAGGCCAGTGAGACCGGTGAGGGCGAGGACGTCATCGAGGTTGAGTATGAGGGCACTCGCCCGTACGTTCCGATGGTTCATGCTCATCTCAAGGGCGTTGACAAGGTTTGCCGAAATGGGGAATGGTCGAAACCGCTTCAACGATTCTTGACGAGACTTCAACTCGGTTCAAACAATCTCAGCGTCATTTATGACTCAGACCTTGAAAATGTGGGGATCGAACCTCCCGAGGAGACCGAGTCTTGGGTCGAACAGAGTGAGCCCTCCAAATTCGCAGGCCACGTCTACAGATTCCTGGGCCGTCAGTGTCGGTCCGCCTCCTCAGATCGCCATCTCTATGTCCTCTATCACCCCGATGCCCAATGGCATACCGACTTCTACGAACTCCTCCAGGACAAGCCTCTGCCCAGCAATTTCCTCGGCTTCTCCGACAATCTTGATGCTCTCGTGGCTTTTGTGAGGTTCATCCGAAAGCGCCTCGGAAAGCGCGCCAACAACGCCATGTTCCACCTCCTCATCCCCTCATCTCGACCCATGTCCATCCGAGACGCTCTTGAGTTCCCAGATTTGGGCGATCTGGTCATTCATGGTGAGACCCACGGTGGCAACAACTACGTTTGGGTCAATCTACCCACTTCCGACGACTACCCCGCAAACCTTCTTCTGAAGCATGTTGAAAACGCCGTCCGCGGTGAGAGCGAATGGAAGACGACAGCGACAGTCAGCACAGCCATAGGAGGATTAACGGCATCACTAGCCGGCGCGGCTTTCACCCTCAGAGTCAAGGGAGCACCCTTCCCATCCCTCAGGACCTTTGGAATCGGAGCAGTCTGCACCACCATAGCCGCCCGAATCAGAGGCGCAGAGTACCTCCCCCTAGCAGTCCTCGGCATCGGCGGACTCTGCACCACGATAGCAGCATTGCAAGTTAACAGAGGCCTGAGCAAGCGCATCCCCAGACTCATCGGCGGCACCGACACACCCAAGGAGCCCAAGGCAGAGCCCGAGAAGGAAGATTCAGCAGCCAGCGAGCAGGACGAGAGCAGGGACGAAACTCCCCACGAATCAGATGTCCTCCCCGAGCCAGAGCCGCCAGTTGTTCCAGAGGAGCCATCCAAGATCAAAGACGACTCGGACGCTCTGTCCTTCGTGAGCAAGGCATCCAGCACGAGCAAGTCTTCGAGCAGCAAGAAGCATCGACGAAGTGAACGCAGTGAGCGAAGTGAGCGCAAGCGCAGGGATAAATGAAGCATGGAAAAACTATAAGGTTGGAAAGACAGAACAAAGTACAAAGTACACTGACAGACAGCTGGACTTTTGATGGTGTATTTTTTGTTTTTTCGATTTGAATACGCTTCGAGTGCTGGTTTTTTTTGCTCAGTCTTTGGTTTTCATGAGTTAGAAAAACGCACGAAAGTAGAAAATATAAATTGAAGACCTCTACTTGAAACGAGGCTGTTGTGTTCAAAGCATCCATTTCCAACATGTTGTCAAACTTTTGATCTCACCACATTTGATGAAGGTTGCATGAGATAAGTGATTTTGAACTCTAGACCAGCTTGCAGTCTACTGGGAGGTTTGAGCATGATATTTGCAAATGTTACATTTTCTAGTTTTGTAAATCTTTTATTACTTACTATTCATTCATCTAGTGTTAAGTGGGTTGTGGATATTAATGTAAGATAAAACTGTTTGCTGTAGGGTAGTCAGCTCAGCAGAAGAAAAGGCCAAAATTACCGAGGTTCTGTCGTCTGATCATGCACTTTCTAATTTTAGCACTTCTGTCAGATTCCTTACGGCTTGTCCAATTAGAGCTCACCTAGCTATCTTTAGCCATATCCACTTCGAATGCAGGATCCCACTAAACCGAAAGAAGATCCTCTTGAGATGCAGGATCACGATATCTGTGTAAGGCTACCGCATGTAATTAAGGGATCATAATAAATCTTTATCGAGAATAAACTAGCTGAGATGCAAGTGATGACTAAATACAGATGATTTAATAGACAGGGTTCGCTGGTCTATCAATATCAGTAGAGAATGCAATGCACAATACAAACAACAAACAAATCCATCTACCAAAGCTCACAAACAGGCTTCTTCTGAGGACAATTGAACGCCCGCTGGAAATCAGCAGAGTTCTTCAACGGCAACAAGATCCTAGCCTGGTTAGGGCTATGCTCATCCGTCAACCCAGCAATGACCTGCGCAGGCTTGGTGTTCTCACACCAGTTCTGACCCCACTTGACAAAGAACAGCTGCTCATGCGTGAAGTTACCAAGTCCAGGCAAATCTTGTGCTTTTCCGTTATCCTTCTCCCATTTCTTCCAGGCGGCAAAGCTAGAGAGAACACCACCTGCGTCTGCAACGTTCTCACCCAACGTAAGCTTTCCGTCGATCTTCTCCTCTTCTCCGTCGGGACCGGTGATGGTGAAGTTACCGTATTGCTTGATAAAGCAGTCACTGGACTTCTTAAATCCAGCTGTGGACTTCTCATCGAACCACGCACTCTGGTTACCTGTCTTGTCAAACTTATGGCCGCTGTCGTCGAAACCATGGGTGATTTCATGCCCAACAATACTTCCCATACCGCCATAAGTAATGTATGCGGGATAGCCGACGCTGTAGATGGGAGATTGTTGGATACCCGCTAGGATCACCATGGTGTTTCCTGAGGGCTGATGGAAGGCGTTGGTGGTTAAAGTACTAGAGGGGAATTTCTGTCGATCAACAGGCTTGTCAAGGGATGCCCAGTTCTTAGCAACCCGAGACTTCGCGAAGGAAAGACTGTTGAGGAGAAAAGACGGCGTGATTTCAATGTCAGAATAAAACTTCTTCACGACCTTGGGGTCAGTGACATGAGGGGAGGTTGGTAACCCAATCTTGCTCGTCATGGCGCGAACTTTCTCAACAGCAGTCTCCTTGACCTTATCAGTAGCCCAAGCCCTGGTTCCAATGCGTCCGATAAAAGCCTCTTCAAGATTATCAATGATCTGAGATGTGAACTTCTTAGCATCAGGCGTAAAGTGCTTATCAGCAAAGAATCGGGCGAGGATCCATGTCAGACCTGTAGGACCAACGAGCTGAGAAGCGACATTGTCGTTAGCAATCCAGTCAACGCCATTGTCGAGAAAAGTTGCGCATCGCTGCCAGCGAGGTGCAGGACTACCGGGATCTCTGCCTTGCTGCTTCATTTTCCAAGTGTTGTAGGCCTCGGTCTGTGGAGAGTCGACATAAATGGAGACAGCGGCGATGGCTTTCCAAAGGAAGTAAGTTTGGATGACCGCGGGTGGCGTCTGGGAGAACTTCTGCGAGATGTTGTAGTATAGCGCTGCGGAATCGAACATGATCTTGGAATCGTTGAATCCTTCAGGCGCCAATTGGTCAACGACGTACTTGAAGTTCAGCTGTGGAGCGAGTTCTTGGATGTCATTAATAGACACGTAAGTAGTCGCATCGGGAGTCTCTTCAGTATCTTGTTCCTGGCCCGACTCCTCTGTCGCATTCGTCTCTGGGGCGGCGGCCGGCTGGAGTGAGAGCTGAAGGGCGACGACGGACTCCATCAAAGTCTGAGCCTCGCCTCTGGTCAAGTTGGCAGGATGAACAGAGTGAATAAGCTCGCTTGCAATCTTAATGAACTCAAACATATCCTCGGGAGTAGACGGAAGACCAGAGTCCGTGGGAGGCTGGATGCTAAGCGCCATCTTGTCAGGGTTCAGCGGCTCTCCGATCTGGATGAACCTTTGCGTCGTCTCGATGCCTACGCTTTCGAACAGAGTAATGAGTTGACCAATTCCCTTCGAGTGATCATATACAGTCCCATTCTTTCCGTTGCCGGAAGCAGGGAATGTCGTTGCAATAGTCTTGGCAACTTGTCGAAGCTGAGTAAGGCCCTCTTCTTCATGGGCAGTTGTGTTCATGCAGACTTGGTAAGCTTCCTGCATCTTGACGAAATTCTCTTTATCAGCCTTCATCTCATCCTTGGTGAGATTGACTGTTATCCAGCCGGCGTCAGGGCCGGAAGGGTAGGGACTTTCGAGAACGATTCGAACGAGATCGTAAACATGAGATTGGACAGCTCCTAGGACATCGATAGACATCGCGCCTGCTGGGATTGGGTTGCGCTCTGCCCAGTTGCCGCAGACGACTATGAATACATTAGCTTACACAAAACTCATGAAATGAAGAAAGAATGAGACATACGTTCATCGAAGTTGGTGCATGGATCAATCTTAGCATGGTTTGTAGCCATGCTGCCTAGAATGTCGTCTGCAATCTCGATGCATGCTGGGGTCGTGCAGAGGCTGTTGGCGCCATAGCCAGAGGAGCCACGAGGTAGGATACCCATACTGAAATACAAGAAAAGCGACAGTTGTGTAAGACGAATGAAGCAAAACGCACGAGAAGATGGTTTCCGAAACAGCTCTGACTGAGTTGATGCATTGAAAGGAATGAATGGAAAGCTGTTCTTATATAAATCCAAGCTTCAAACACGTCCTTGAGGCTGTGTGAGGTTCCAATAATCAAGCCCATAAGCTCGTCAGATTAAATGTCCTTCCATTGGCCATCTCACCCGTGCTGACAGCCATCGCGCATTCGAGGCCAGTGTGACAGTGGCCCAAGGTCCCATTATAACAGCGGTCGAAAAAAACAGCCAAATTCAGCGTAGCAGCCACGTCAATGCCCTCGAAAGTAGCAGCTGAACAAAGTATAGCGAAAACTGCTGCGGTCATCATTTCTGGGACTTGGGTGACCCATAATACTTGGCAGTGCCTATTTCCAGTCGGAAGCGCTTGTGCAAAAGTCCTGGGTGGGGGCGGAATTATTAATAGTATCCATAATAAATACAGCGGTCAGCCAGTTCTGCATATTTTATGCTTATTATGATGATATGGCTTGCTATGGGCGTAAGTTAAGGCAGGCTGGGTTGAATCGTCCAATGGAGATTGAGGGGTATGAGGATGGCACCGTCAGGCGACGGGCATAGGAGGGAGCAGAGTTGTTTTATGCACAGGTCGAGCTCGCCGCTGATGGAATCTTTGCGGCTGAGTCGGGGAATAAGCATGGAAAGCATAAATATTCAGGCCTGTAATACGTATATTGCTGACACTCGTGACCGACGAGCCGGTCCGGGCTATGACTCGTTGGGGACCAGTAGTTCGTTCAGCATGACTCGAGCAAGACTCCATAATATTCGAAGGCAATTATAAGTACGATGATTTTCTCTCTCCTCAATTGAACTACGATCTGTTGCTGATTTTCTCCAAAGATACAAAGCTAGGACTCGATCTTATGAGGTGAGCTGATATATAAATCGCCGAGTCATGTGCAGTTGAGTGACAGTAGTTGGGATTGTTTCGTCAAGGTCGTGGCAGACTGGACGTATATAGGACGGGATAGATTCTAGATACTGTGACTTCTATAACGGAGTTGAAACCATAATGCAGTTTTAGCAGACAAAATAGGAAATGTTCAAACGCAGGATCGCCGTCGTACTCATTTCGTGTACAACTCAGCCTCATTTCAATCTTGACAAGTGAGTCTAACCCAAACTAGAAGTAACTGAACGCACCCAACTATCCAACATGGTTCAACTTCGCAGTATAAAGACAGAGCAATATCCAAGGGAATGAACTTCAAAACACATTCATTCAGGAAACTATCTTTGACTATTAATCACCACTCTTTCACAATGCAGACCTTCAACATTCTTTTCATCACTCTGGCTACTGCAGTAGCTGGAGTGACTGCCTCTTCCAACTGCCCTCCCTTCCCTCCCTTCCCTGCCTCAATGACTCCGTTCTCTTATGGCTTCAAAGAGCCCAAACCCCCTGCGATCAAGCCTGAGTACCAAGCTCACTTCGTACAGCACAAGTGGTGAGTATTCTTCTCAACACGTAGCTTCCTTCGCTCGTTACTGACTTGAAACCCTAGGAATGGTGAACTGTCACATATCACAGCTGGCTTCATCCAAAACTCCCCGTCTAAGGGCTTCGTACGCGCCGACGAAGCTTTCGACGGTGTTCTGGCCTCTTCGACCTTTGACTATTCTAACATGACCAAGTCGGGCTTGGTTGACAATACCCTAACTACATATGATCCCAAGAAGTCCAAGCCAAGTATTTGGAGAGGATATGTGAACTCAAACTATCCCATTCTCAACAAGACAGTCTTGATTGATAATGGAGCTGTCTTTGAAGGTTTTGTGAAGAGGGATTTCACCCCGGCTCCTGTTGCAGCAGTAAGTTTTTCGTGCCCACCAGAAGAGTAATTGCTGACTTTCATTCCAGTGGAGCATCATGTACCAAAATGCAGTTCCCGTCACAGTCTTTGTAAACGAGTGTGGTGTTATTGTCGGTTACGATTACTTTGCACCGGAGCTTCGTACCCGGGTCATCATGGAGTTCTTCAACATTCAGGCCAAGTAGGCCGTTCAGTGCAATTGGTGGGGTTTTTCGCCGCGATGAGGTTTTCCCCAGTATTCGAGCTTTTAGAGTAGAAATATAGTCTAATTATACACCGTCTTATTTATATATAATGGATTGTTATTCGGGTTATATAATGCTTCTTGGGTTCAGTTTCTCAGATCCTATGCCAACAAATCAGCTCTAACCTCCCTCTTTACTGTTCAAGTATTGATAATCCCATAGCTCCACTAAATCAACCTTGATCCTCCCTGACACGACAAATCCTTTCTGTGATATTAAATCTAGTAGCCTTAGAATCTCCTTCCTCTCCCCGGAGTTTACAGAATTCGCACCCGCCATTCGAAGTGGAAATATCGCCAACACTCCAGCGATACGAGAATGTTCAAGGATTTCAGAGCAACAAGAGATCACACTGGCGACATGAGTATCTATGTCCTTGGAAGTAAGAACAGGGATAACTCTCGTGTCCCAGCAGTCATAAAAAGTGAAGTTTCTGCAGAGGAATAATTGAAGAGCGTGGTAATTTGCCAACGCGAGCTTTTCATAGGACCCGGATGACTTGATCGATGCACTGCGCCGGGAATACCAAGACTGAAGTTCGTATTGGTAAAGACAGCTTTGTGTGGCCAGTATGTCTAAATCCGGATGATTGTGTCGCTGATCTTCTGGAACTGACTCAATTTGATCGAAAAAACTGGGACTTGGTAAGGACTCGTCTTTATGCTTTGAAGGAACCAACCTTTTACTGAATGAAGATATTTTGATAATATAGTTGAGAATTTCGTCTAGGAGGTTTGAGGCGGTCAAGTCGTGTTGGTCCATACCCGAGTAGTCGGCCAGTACGGTATCTTCACCGTAAAGAATTGCTCGGTTTCCCTCTAATAACCTGAATGTCTCAAAGGACTGAGAGCCGAGATAGTCGGAACGACTGCCGGCCCCAGATAGCTCAAATATCTTCGAAGTGCCATAGAGCATATGTTTAGCCCACTGGCCACCAGACACTTCTATCATCAACTGCAAGAAGGATTAGATACGGATTAGTAGGTGAGATGTCTCCTTACCTCAAACAAGCCAAGAAATAATGTACACCAAAGAACACCTTGGCAACGTAATGCGTCTGGTGATCTGATGTAGTCCTGGAGGCTCGTAAGTGCCTTGCTGTATGATTTCAATGCAAAGCTGTATGGTGATCGAAGCTCATCGGAAAACCTCGTACTTGGGGACCTGCTGATTTCCAAGGCGCCAATAGCAACTGTTGCCTCTCGCAGTGGTGCGCATGTTTGGATAAGAGGTAGAAAGTCTGGACCCAGGTTTGCAAACTCCGGTGTGAATTCACAACGCTTGAGAAACAAGAAGAATATCTTCAAGTATATGCTGTCGGGCTTCTCGCTTATTTGCGGTTGGAGGTTGCTTGCATGTTGAGGCACCACTGAATGGTTGACAAATTTCAGCTCGGAGACTGTGGTGGCTTGAGGTTGGCAGTGCTTCTTCATACGGATACAATATTCGCAGGGGATTCCCCCTTCACACTTTGGTACGCGTTAGGTGCAGTTGGACGATGTTTTGCGATGACTCTCTAACCTTGATGCGTCGCCTTGCGCATGACTGGCAGCGGGTTAGCCTTTTACGCTGGTCTAACGGCCCAACGATACGTAGAGTCTTCATTCGGCGTGGTAATGGGTATAATCTGGTTACGAGTAGGATAATTGTGCCGTGCAAATTCTGCCAGGAACTACCATTGGCAATGTCATATTTGGTTTGGAGTCATGACTGATCGACGCGCAACTTCGTATCGTGGCTCAGCTTTAGTTCAGCCCCACCAGACTTGACTCAAAGTAGAAGCATTTGAACGCACTGGAGTAGCCTCATAAAAAGCACAGCCAATGACAGCTCTCTGCTGTCATCGTCGTATTTGAGGAAAACAATGCAGCATGTTGAAGGATGTTTTACAATATCGACGGCCGCGATAAGGGAAAAAATGGGGGGATCTTTGCAGCGCTAAATTCTTGTTTTTATAAAGGCTGTTCAAGGGCAGCGGTGATAGAGACTCAATGAAAGTATTATGATTCAGTATTCCCTACTGAGAGGTATTCTAATTGTGTTTCTATGATTGTCCAGATTTCGGATTCCCTCTAGACTACGTAAATTCCACTTTTCATTACCTTTTCCACATCAGCTTGTGATAGTTCCCAAATAACGCCGTTTTGTTGTGATTATGCCCTTTCGTGGCACTTTTGCCAGTATTATGCGAAAAACAGACAGTCGTAAGTCCTAAGACCCGGTTACAACCTTCTTCGGAGGACGAGCCATTTCCCAAGTAGCAGTGATCGCCCTGTAATGAAGAAAATGGCAGCTAGGACGATGATAGCGAGGTAGAAGCAACCCAGGAGCTGAGCGCCCAGCTTTTCAAGCAAGATTCCACTTAGTGGGTTTGCAAGGAGCAATGCGACGGCCACACACATATTTGTAGAGCCTTCTCTTGTGTTAGTAACTGAATGTTGTCAAGAATCAGAAATAAGGACTTACCGAAATATCGGGCATAATCTTGTGGTTCGCAAGTCTTTCCGGTACATACTGCAGTATGTTAGTAGTGGGGACAGTGATTGGCACTGGGAGAACTTACATGGTGATAGGACATAGAAAGACCCAGAACAGTATCCCCAAAGTGCAGTAAAGGTGTACATGAGAGGAGCTGAGGTTGTGCTGAATGGGATGAAGATGGACGAGATGAACACCAGAATGACTAGCATGGTAGTGATCATAGCATTGAACGGCCCAACCTTGTCTCCCACGAATCCGATCGAGAAACGACCTAAGCAAGAGCAAGCACCCAAGATGGATAGAAGAGTATATCCATCCTCGGTAGAGAAGCCTGCTCCTCTTGCGATAGTTGGTAACAGACCACTGATTCCATAGTTGACGAACTCAACCATGCAGATACCGAGGGCAGTGACGACAAAGCTCGAGGACTTGAAAGCTGACAAGTCTAGACTGAATCTCTGGGGTTTTTGAATTGTTCGTTGACCTTCTGTGAGACGACGGAATGGGAGATAGCATAACACGCCAAGTGACGTGATGCATGCAACGACGAGCGCAACAAGCCTCATCGACCAAGCCCAACCAAGCTTGCCAAAAGTCGCACGTAGCATCATGGGGTAAATAATGCCACCAAGCGACGTACCCATAACAGCAATACCCATGGCAAGACCGCGACGCCGAGTAAAAAGCTTGCCAATGACGCCGATAGCTGTGACAGCACCGATACCGCTTCCGATACTGCCAAAAAGACCGAGACAGAGGATGAAATGCCAATATTGTGTACACTCAGCTAGAAGGAGGAATGTAACGGTGGAGAAGGCGGCGGCGATCGGGCCGAGGATCTGAGGACCATAGCGATCTAGGATAGAGCCGATTTGGAAGTTGAAGATGAGGGAGAGAAAGAGATAAGTTCCTGATATCCACCCGACTTGGCTGACACTATAGTTGTTTAACTCATTTAGGGTGAGATGGGACTGGATTGTGCCGAGGGAGTTCATAAATCCTTAGAGACTTAATCAGTAAATGGGTTACTGGGCTGAAGTAGTGTTACTTACCGTAGGAAGATATCAGGAATAGCATGGAGGCAAAGACGCAGAGCCAGGCACCGATGTCTGACTCGACGTCTCTCTTTTCCTGTTGTTTTTCGTTGTCTATGCCAGCGGAAAGGTCTATCTGGCTTGGAGGTACCGAAGTCGCTGCGCTTTCGATGTCTGGAGTTGCCGTGCCCTCGCGGAATAGAGTGGGTGAAGTCGACCTTGATCGATCCATGTTGAAAGTATTTGTTGTAGTTCAATGTGTAAACAAACTCTTACTGTTGAATATAGATATCTTATCTTGAAAGTACAGTCATTGACTTATACTCTATTTATACGGTAAAAGTACCTGACGTCCACCGCCAACAATCTCCACTCACGATATATCTTCACATCATGAGCCTCAACACAAAAAAGAGAACGTATCTCTCGCTTATTGCAATCAACGCCATTTTCCGATGCCGATCCCAAGACTCGTGCCTGAGTCCAAGGAAAAGATTTAAAGAAATCTAATAATGGCCCAAGCTCGTTCGATCGACTCGGCCAGACCCGTCGTGTTGGGTCAGTCATCTTGTGTTGCAGCTCCACTTAGTGGACCGCTTGACTAAGAGACTCAAGGTCATGAGCGATTGCGAGACCGGGAGAATAGTCATAATATCCACGTCTCGGCCAGATTCTTTGTCACGAACTTGCGGTACGTCGCTACGTACTTGGACCATGAGGTTCGGTGAGTATCGTGCTTGTGCCACGGGAATAACGGAGATCCACCGCCGTCAGGTTGAAGTACACTCGGTATTGCCACTGTTAAATGCCGACGATCTGACTTTGGATCGGTGTGAGCTCGGGTACCTTGTAAAATACCAGGATTTTGTGTTTGTTTTTTTTTATTTTAGATTTTCTTAGCTTATTTATTAGTGTTTATATCGTGATCTTTCCCGGCTGCGCTGGGACCTTGGGATCCGCATCATCATATCATGTTGAGGCTGACTCGTCATGTCACTCACTTGGTATCGCCACACACTGTACGTTACCTTCAACTTCACCATTGTTGGTAGTACTTTAGTCCTGAATCTCGCTGATAATCCTTGCTTGAGTAAAATTCTGCACGGTAAAGCATACACTGTACCTGGTGGCTGTTTTCGTGATGTTTCTATAGTGGAGATGTGCAGGCACGCTCACGTGGTTATGCATCCGATCTAGGAGTCTTGCCTGCAATATAATATTGAGTCACGAATTCCAATCCCTCCTTCAATCTTCGTCAGGCTGCAAGAGGTATAGACGCGGTGAGCGCGAGCCACCCAAAAGACCCTTAAGAGATGTCTCCAGACTCCAATGGAGTAACTTGAGTGATAATGATTGCTTCACTTCCTTAAGTTTCATCAAAACCAAATTTATACATTTTATGGTGGCCTTCGGTTCAGTACTGCTCCTCAGGTACTGCTCCAGGGCAGTGAAGCTATCTCGCGCAGCATCAGAAACTTCTAGAGTCCAAGTGTTGATTCAATGAGACATAACCGAGAGTTGGCAGCGCTGTTGGTCAGGAGTAACACCACGAAAGATACAAGTGACCAAAAATATAGAATGAAATTCTGGATTGCATTGTCTACATGTCTACACCATCTAGGTAAGAACTAGGCCAATTCAGCATACCTCTTTTCCCGAAAGATAAGATAGGTACAAGTCCTTCCAGTACAGGTTTCAACAACGATAGCACTGAGGCCAGAGACCTCTCCAGTGTATAAGATGCCAGTAAAATCCCTCCCATTCAAGAGAGGAAAGATCACACTTGAGAACTGACCAGTGTTCATGCCTCCTCAGTCTCGTGTGACATGCATCGTTTCTACATGCAAAGACCTTTTTCGTTGCTATCCCAAAGCGAGGTGCATCAAAAGGTCCTTGCATCCGTTACCCGCCCAATAACTCTAACCCCAATAGCCTACTCGCAAGCTACCCCTCCAAGGAAGTCGGGGGGGCATCGAGGGCCAATTGACTGCATGGAAAGGCGATATTCCGAGACGACTTGCCAGATGCGAAAATAGGCACGTAAATCCTAGCAACAATCGGGCATGCACAGCGCAGCTCAGCGGCAAGTTATGCAACTATTGGACGGCACAGCACTCTCCGGGGAATGAAGCGGCGCAGCCGTTGGTGATCTTTCCGGTCTGAAACTTTCCGCATTGATGAAATAGGAAGCTCGAATTGAATGTGGATACGATTTATGCGCGGGACATTTTTCAGCTGAAAACTCGATGCAACGTGAAATACGACTTGCATGAGACTAGTGAATTTGTATGCAAAGCAGATCGGGATGATCATTGTTATTGGATGGAGCTCGGGATCTTTGTTTGATCTAGAACTGGTATCACGAGATGAATACTACCTTTGACTGTGCAGGTAATCCAATACGAATATTCATGGTGAGTTCTCCTCGTCGAGATCAGTCCACGTTGGTAATTGAGGTGCAGCAAGCGCTGGAAGATGCAGCATGGAGAGGCGTAGGTATGGCTCTAGACCAAAGGCAAGTAAAAAGGTCCCTTTCGTCAAATATCACTCGTACTATTGTGGGTGTACTCAATGTATAAAAAGCCTGATCTCCTCGCAAATAACCAGAACTTCAATCAAGATCTTCACCTCTCTCAACACTACTATCTCTTCACGCACTCCAGTAAATCGTACCGTCTGTCCATCGTTCTACAGTCTTGCTAATATAGCTTAGCCTAAAACTCATCACGATGGTCAACCCCCTCTACGTCGTCTACGCCCTCTCTGCCATAGCAGGAGTTGAGGCATGCAAGAGAACCTGCTCTGCCTCCAACGATTCCGGCACCACCTGCAGCTACTCGTGCACCCAAGTCTGCTCTAGCATTTCTGCCAAGCAAGCTCGTGATACCTTCCTCGCGGCTCTGCAGTCCGGCGGTAACTCGTGCTCTGCTGTTGGAACTAGTGGTGTCTCGTGCAGGAAGACGGCCAAGTTTGGAAGCTGCTATGATCATCACTGGTCATGCGGCAGTGGCTGCTAGATTGGTCACCGTATAGTCGGGCAAGATACGGATGAAGGTATGAGTGGGAGGCTGGTGTCTCTGCAAGTCTGAGCCAACAGTCGGTCTTGTTGGATGTCATCAGTATATAGCTGGATGTCCTAGAAAAGCTTTTATATTCATCAGAATTAGCAAAGGTCTCTTCAGAGCTATAAAGTCTGTTGGTTTAATCGACAACGTACTGGGCGGTCCTTATCCTTCGCGAATGAGTTGTTCAAGTCAAATTCCAATTGGCTAGGGTAGGCACGAAGACTTAAACTCTGTCTCCTAAGTAGTGATAAGACTTGGGCAAGCTGAGTATATCTTATCTAGTACTTTATATCACTTAGCTTTTCTCTTAGCTTAGTGCATGAAGCCTTCTTGCTCCAAGAGAATGAGTAAATAGTAGTAGTCTTTCTAGATTGTGCGTTCATCTTTTACTCCGTGGATTCTCGTAGGAACGCTACTCGGTGAACGAGTTTATCAGCGGCGCCGCTTATATTTTAATCATGTAGACAAACTATTCTACTTCTGATGACCTTACTCCCTTTAGTTGACCGACCAAGTTGATGACCCCGCTTGCAATATAATTGTTACTTTAGCGAATTTGGAGTGGCTCAAACACCAGAGACTTCAGCCAAATAACCGCGTATTCATTCGGCACCATTGGCAAACCATAGCATTCGTAATTCACGAAAGTTCAGAGTCATGTTCAAGGTATTATTAATATTGAGCGCTTCTGAGTCGGCAATTGCCGTCGTTTGCCTCTAAATCTTGGTACCAATTCGCTTTAATGCAGTAGGATATTATCTCGTCTAGGGGCTTTTGTAGCAGAAAGCTTGACTTTGAGCTAAAATTTAGTAATATAAACATATCTATTATCACCGTAGGCAAAAGTCACGGTATATCGCCGAATAGCTATGGAGTACAATACCACCTTGGCATATGGCAAGTTCCGTGCAGTGGAACAGATCCGAGCCGACTTAGCCGCAAGACCCCTGAACACGCACGGGCGAATACCCTAAAACTGACGTCGGTGCCACTATCCTGCAGGGAAAACTTGGATTTGCATTGCTGGAACAATTCGCTTAACGTCTTTGCTTTTTCGAACACTAGAATGAAATGCGTTAAGATGATATGACGAATGCAGATGCGGCCCAATCAACACTATGGTCCTTACCACGCCGCTGAGCAGAAACAGTTCGAGACCTTTTGTTACAATCATTTGTCACTTATGGATTGGTATCTTACCTTAATTGTAACTGATAGATCGTAATATCTACCTCCCATGATAGTGTCCCGGAGTGAGCTCTCCCCTATCAGACGGCCCCTGAGCTGAACTAATCACAATTTCCGTCTTGCGCATGATTCCATCCTCCTTGGCCAAAATATCCTCTGCACTATCACCAATCTGCTCGTCAACCCCACTGCCCAAAGGTTGCAGTCCACTTCTTCGGGAAAGGTTCTTGCGGTAAGTCGACTGCAACGCGTAACCGGAATTGTTCTGGGACTTGCTGCGGCTGCGACTCCCAACGCGGGACTGCTCGCTGAAGTAGCGCACAAGAGGGGCGAGGGTCGGGACGCAGGCGACTATTATTCCGAGGTTGTTCTCAACCATCGACCATTTGATGAGACCGGCTGAGTCGAGGAGGTTGGAGAGGGATTTTATGGTCTGGATGCGGACGATTTGGATGATGGAGATGAAGATTCCCATAGCAAAAAGACCAAGGAGGACAACTTTCTTGCGGTTCGGCATCTGGAGCTTGATTAATGTCGGGAAAGGGAGCATCATGCTGTATTTATCACTTGTTAGCTATCTCATTATGGCCAATTTCGTAAATACTCACACAACAACGTCAAATACGATGGTGATCGAGGCCATTGTGGTATACATAGGCACACCCTTTAGACACGAGCCATGCGTAATGCTCAAATCCCATTGTTTTCGAACCTACGAGCAGGTCGAGTTAGTAAAAGCAAGTATAAAGATCGTGTGAGGGGCCACGTACAGGTGTACAGAGGTTGATCTGCGCAATCAAGAACGAAAGATGGAACAATGTGCAAGCAACAGCGACACCGACTGTCACTTTGTACCATATGCCTGACGCCATGAACCTCAAATACGAGATCAAAAGGCTGAGCTTGAACCCGAGAATACTAGATATGTAGCTTTTTGTGGTCGGTAAGTATTTGTTCGGCATCGTGAGGGGAGTCGATCTTACAATGGCGCGCCCATAAATTGAAGCTGCAGATGATGTTAGCCTTTGACAAATAGTTGGGAGATAGTGGACTTACCAGCATGAAGTTGTAGTAGTTTTGCTGAGGCAAGTCGTCAAGTTTCTTCAATCCAAGCCCCCATTTCGTTTCTAGAATGTGTCAACTGGTGATCGGCAACACGCGATCTTGGCGAAAGTTTACTCACGTATCACGGTAACAACAGCGAATCCGCAGCTCACGATCTGTTGCTGATCAGCATATCTGTCGTCTGGAGATGGAATGCGGATCCCTTCTTACCCATGTCACGATGATGATCCAGTCATCTACAAACAAGACGCGTCAGTGCCAACGAACAGAGAATTTAGAGGCTCTTCTTACCAGCTCCCACCGATTTGAGCATAACTCCCCTGACATAAACTCTCAAGAAAACCGTAAGGAGTGCAACGGCTGTAAAGACAACAGCAATAGACGTGATTTGAGGGCCATCGGTTGGCGAGCCGCTCGGGGCGTTGTAAGTCCAGCCTGACATTGGAAAATATGCGACGACAGTATGGAGAGCACAATCCGGAAGAGTACAGCCGACTTATACATCACTCTCTCTAGAAAAAAAGAAACTTGATTCCTTCGAAATGAGCTCTGTTCCGAGACCATGGTCTGATCTGACCACAAAACTCAATTTGGCAGGTCGCTTCTGCTCGAGACGATGCGAAATACATCTTCATGCAGGGGTAACTGACAGAACGTTCAGAAACCACTCATAATGGATCATGCCCTCTCGGCTGTTGAACCCCCCTGGATCTTGGCAACCCATTACCGGCCTCGCCCGAGATAAGATTCTGACATGGAAAAGCTGTCTGGTAGACCGTTGTGCCGGTGAACCCAAACATCCTGGCCCCAGCCCCGGCCCGTGAGCCACTTCCGTCCCTTGTCTCCGCTTTGAAAGCGCACTATCGCCGGTGGGACTAGCTCACTCGAGACACTGACACCGATGCTTACGATGCACGAGGGAACTCTAATAGTACTTATATAACCCAAAAAGTAAAAAGAGACAAGAACCATTCTCTTTTCTCTGCAAGATCTGCGACACTGTAGCATTTTCTGTGAGTCACACCCTCTGTCTAACTGGCTCGTTGCTTTTGCTCACGCAGGTAGTGTTTCATCTGCAGCACATCAACCATGAAAGTGACAAGCTTCGTTACAGCCGCCGCGGCGTTCTCCACTGCCCAGGCGTATGCCACTACCTCTAGCTGTAAATGCTTTCCTGGTGATGCTTGCTGGCCTTCAGATAACCAATGGAAGAGTCTCAACACGACTGTGAACGGTCGTTTGATCAAGACTGTTCCTTTGGGGTCGCCTTGTCACGATCCTACGTACGATGCTGCTCAGTGCAAGTACCTTCAGGACCAATGGCAACATCCTGGGATCCAGTAAGTCTGACACTGATATAGTGTGGCCTTGTACTAACATGACTTAGCATGAACTCCTCGTCGTCTGTCATGGCTCCTTGGTTCGCCAACCAGAGCTGCGATCCCTTCCAACCTGAGTCTCGTGCCTGTGAACTAGGAAACTATGTTCGCTATGCCGTCGAGGCGCAGACCAAGGCTGATGTTGTCAACGCCATCAACTTTGCCCGCAACAATAACATCCGATTCGTCATTCGCAACACTGGTCACGACTATAATGGAAGATCCACTGGTGCAGGTGCCCTCTCTGTCTGGACCCATCGTCTCAAGGACATCCAGTTCAAGGACTATAACGCCAATGGATATAAGGGCAAGGCCGTTACTCTTGGTGCTGGTGTCCAAGGCTTTGACATCCTCAAGGCTGGAAACGATGCTGGATATGTTGTCGTTGGCGGTGAATGCCCTACTGTCGGTATCACCGGTGGTTACACCCAAGGTGGTGGCCACTCAGCGCTCAGCACAAGCTTCGGTCTATCCGCGCAGAACACTCTTGAGTTTGAAGTCGTCACTGCCGACTCTGGTGTTGTCACTGCTTCACCCACCGAGAACTCTGATCTCTTCTGGGCTCTGAATGGTGGTGGTGGCGGTAACTGGGGTGTTGTTTTGTCCATGACTGTCAAGGCCTTTCCTGATGCCAAGGTTGGCGCTGCTACTCTTGTCTTCTTGAACGCCAACAACGATCAGGCTACCTTCTACAAGGCTATTGAGACTTTCCACTCTAAGCTCCCTGGCATGGTTGACGCTGGCTCTATGGTGGTCTACTACTTCACAAACACCTTCTTCCAAATTGCTCCTTTGACCGCCTTCGGCAAGTCTCAAGATGAGGTTCAGACTCTTCTTGCACCTTTCGTCAACTCACTTGATGGCCTGGGCATTAACTACACTGTCAAGTACAGTCAGTCAGCAAACTACTACAACCACTACGACACCTACTTCGGCCCTCTCCCCATTGGCAACATCCAAGTCGGAATTGCCCAGTATGGTGGCCGCTTGATCCCCCGCGACACCATCGTCACCAACAACGACGACCTCACCCAAGCTGCCATCAGCATCGTCGAGCAAGGCGTCACATGGATCGGTGTCGGCACCAACGTCGCACCCTTCAGCAACCCCCAGAAGCAGTCCCTTCTCCCAGCCTGGAACAAGGCCCTCGTGCACGCCACCCTCACTACACCATGGAACTTTACTGCTCCCTGGTCAGAGATGTTGGATCTTCAGAACCTCATGACTGATACAATCATGCCTGAGATTGAAGCGGTCACACCCGGAAGTGGAGCGTACATGAACGAGGCGGACTTCCGTCAGCCCAACTTCCAGTCGGAGTTCTTTGGAGCCAATTACAACAAACTGTTGTCTGTGAAGGCTAAGTGGGATAAGCAGGGGTTCTTTTATGCCAGGAATGCAGTTGGCAGCGAGCAATGGACTGTTAGCGATAACGGCCGAATGTGTCGGCCGAAGTACTAAGCAAACACTTGTGTAATCGGACTGCGTACACTTGAACCAAAAGGCGGTACCGATAAGATGAGGGCTTGATTATAATAGTACTTTACTTCTTAATATATAATTCAACGAGCTAATTCAACGAGAGCATGCCATCTGAGCCCTAAGGTTGGACAATGCATTTCTGCGCAGCCGTATGTAAACAATCCTAATCCTCCCTTGCACTGGACGCCACTAGCATTCCTCCCCCGCCAAGCTCTTAAGACCGGATCGAAAAACCCGGCTGAGACAGTGGCGTTAGTGCTATCTTAAAATGATACCTTATCGTAGGACTAGGGCGCACCCTCTCCCTGATTTTCTTGGCTGTCTTGCATGCTGCTAAACTCAACACATAATGCGCCTCGACTCAAATAATGTCGATCAAAGAGATTAATCTTAAGCCTTTTATTCAAAGTGGCGTGCATTAGTGAGGTATTCGGAAGACACGCAGTATTGTGGCGCATTGCAATTCACCCTTCAACACGTCCAAAGGGTCAACTTGCCTGAAGCATCCCTTAAAGGGGAGCATCTCCTCTTTTCGACTAAATATGTTCATCCCCGCTACAAATCCGAGCCCACTGACCTTCTCCGTTTTCCCAGACCCTCTTCAGCTACTACCTCTCTCCACTTGCAAGCATGACGATTATCACAAGGATACGCACCTCTAAGCCCAGACGAGCTATTCTCGTCACCGGTGGGGCTGGCTTTATTGGCTCCCATCTTGTCGAAGCTCTTCTTGCTGAGGGCGGTTGGAGAGTTGTCGTTGTTGACAACTTTGACGAGTTTTACGACCCAGAGATCAAACGCGCCAACCTTGCACCTCATCTTCTGAACCCGAACCTGAGGCTTTACGAGGCCGACATTGAGGATCTCGAGGCCCTCCAGACTATTTTCGCTGACAATGGCTTCTCGGCTATTGTTCATCTGGCAGCCCGCGCGGGTGTTCTTCCTTCATTGAGCCAGCCCAACAAGTACTTCGATACCAATGTCAATGGCACTCTGAACCTGCTTCAGTGCGCCAGAGAGTTTGGTGTCAAGCAATTCCTCTTCGGATCGTCGTCGAGTGTATATGGCCTTGGTGCCAAGGTTCCGTTCAACGAGAACTACAAGAGCACACAGCCCATCTCTCCCTACGCAGCGTCCAAGTCGGCGGGTGAGCTGCTTTGCCATACATACGCTCATCTTTATGACATTCGCTGCATCTGCCTCCGTTTCTTCACCGTCTACGGACCCCGTCAGCGCCCAGATCTCGCCATTCACAAGTTCACAAGGCTCATCCACCAGGGCAAACCCATCCCTCTCTTTGGAGATGGATCTTCCCGTCGAGACTACACATACGTCGACGATATCATTGATGGTATCTTCGCTGCCCTCAAATATGACGGGTCTGACTACGAGGTCTTCAACCTTGGAGAGTCGCAGACCATTCAGTTGAGGGATCTTATCTGTGCTCTTGAGGACACTCTGGGACGTAAAGCCCGTATTGATAGAAAGGGAGAGCAAGCCGGCGATATGCCCATCACCTACGCCGATATCTCCAAGGCGGGTGCCATGCTTGGATACAAGCCCAAGACGCAGGTTCAACAGGGCATTGTCAAGTTTGTCGCTTGGTACCTCAGTCAATGCGGTCCCTGATTTGGGGCTCCTTTCGTCTGTACTACTAGTAATCATTTCTTTTCTCGGCTTGGGTTTCGGGGTTCGGGGTATCTACTATTTATGAACTGATGGATTGTACACGCTTTGGGGTTTTCTTAGTCCGTTAGTCGTCAATTATACTAATTGTAAACGCTCGTGCTCTCCTATAGTCACTTGCCTGACTCCCGACTGAATGTAAATGTTGCGAATAAGGCGCGATACGCAAGGATCAGATATCACATCTATCAACTCAAAATAGCAGTCTCATAAACACAATTCAGGCACCAGATGGAATGTAAATATCGGGGAAAGTAAAAAGAGAAGAAGATTCATTCTAGTTCCCGTTTTATTCCGGATTGCGATGCTTATTTTCAAGCTTACAGAAGAGGAACACTTTTACTGTTGTGTGTCTCACCTAAATCTCACATAATTAAACAAAAGACCAACGACGCGGCTCTCGTGCCCACGCGCACGCAATATGCTTATGTTTTAGTCGTGTGTGTTGTTTTGAGAAGAGCGATGCTGCCCTCCATCAGACCAGACTCATGTGTCAGATGTGCCATTCTTCACAAAATCAGTTCCTGCAAAATCCAATGCCAATCTCACTTTTACGCACAAGAAGCGTATTAGTGGCGTAAACCCGCATATGTAGATAAGAATATTAAACTCGCGACATTTCAACGGTTCGAAGGGAGTCATCTCCTCACATTAGTTATCAGCCGACCTTAAGCAAGGGGGTGCCAGGCTTGCCACCATTCTTCTTCCCCAACGATTAGATTGCTATGTCTCAAGCCACCACCCAAGACAAGGGCAGATCAGGGGCAATCTCTATCTTTCCTTCTTAAGCACTTCGCTATTTCGCTGTCAACAAAATCACCGCGTCAATCTCAACAGGCATCTGTCCGCCAATTTGCCTTTCAGAGACATTCATGGTTGAAATTTCCATCGCGCATTACTACAATCCTTTAACTATTATACTCGTGTTCGCTGACCGAAGTTCTGTGGCTGAGCCACAGCCCAAAAACAAAACACCAAAGCTAGCATGCTCTACCCCAATCCGAAGCCCGGGAGGGCACCTCTGTCGGTAGTCTTGAGCGCACCCATAATTTATAAATTCATTTCCATATCTCTAGCATTATCATTATCTTTCTATGCTTTGACCTGGTGGTCGAAGCTGGAGATCACGCCAGCAAACTGGCAACAGGGCAATGTCAACACAACGGAACCAGAGGTTACTGTTGACCAGGACCGTCGATTTGCCTTCATTATCCCTTCCTCAAACCCAAGTCCGAATCTATGCAAGACTATCTTCAGCTCGCTCGCGTTAGGCTACCCAAGCCCAGTCATCATCAATTGGGGAGTTGACTATCGGGACATCTCACATTGGAGACTTGGCAAGCATCTCCCCAAGATCACCGGCTTGGTCAACTACCTTGACTCAGTCATGCACCCTAATGCTACTGCAGAAGAGAAGTTAGAGGAAGACGACATCGTTCTCACGGTTGACGCCTACGATGTCTGGTTCCAGCTCCCTGCTCAAGTTCTTCTCAGTCGATACCATGAGATCAACAGAAGAGCGAACGAGCGACTGCGCAAACAATGGAAGCGGAAGGATGCGCCCATGCCGATGAAGCAGACAATTGTCGCTGCATCGCAAAAGAGTTGCTACCCTTCTAATCCTGAACGATACGGTGTGGATTTAAGATGTGACCTCTGGCCCGAGTCTCCTTTGAGAGAGGACCTCTATGGATCAGAGACGGAAAAGAACACTACCTTCTCTCGCAACAACAGACCTAGATGGATCAATGGCGGCATGTACATTGGCCCAGCAGGCGATATGAGAAGAATGTTTCGCCGCGCTAAGCAAAAGATCGAAGCAATGGTCGGCGAGGGTTTCCCTTTAAGAAGCGACCAGGGTACGATTGGCGAACTCCTCGGTGCGCAGGAAGTCTGGCGCGAGTTGCAGAGACAAAACCACGTCAGCGTTGATGTGAAGAACTTTGTGGGGGAGAATTTCGAATTTCACGTTGGACTTGACTATGCTCAAGAGATATCGGCACAGACTTTCGCAACAGAGATCAGCCCAGAGAATGACCTCTTCGACGCCGACTTTGTCGTGTTGAGGGACCAAGAGTCCATCGAAATGAACTCTGAGGTACGCGGTATATCACCAGTACGGGTAAAGGGTATCCCAGATGATCTCAAGTCGGTCCGAAGTCCGCTGGTCGAAGACGGCAAGATCGTTGACTGGAGCGACATGCCTCTCTACACCGACTTCTTTCTCACAACAGTGCCAGCTATGCTGCATCACAACAAATTCAAGGAAAAGCGTGAGACATGGTGGGATAGGCCATGGTACCACCAGAAGCTGCGCAGCCTTGTCAAATCCGCTTTGCTGCCCAGAGAAGGCGATGAGCCTTTGGCTACTGTTCAGCTTGAGGGTAGCAAGGTCAGATACTGGGCAGCTTCAGCAGAGGAGGTTGACAGATATCCTCGCATGGGTACGCTCAACTCCAACTTGACGGTCTACGATAGGTTTTCGAGCATGGAGATTAATGAGACTTGCCAGTACGGAAGCCGGAAGCCGCGGGGATCTAAAGCGACGTGGGAGGAGGAAGTTTTCCGTGATGGTGGTGGAGAGTTCAATAGGCTATGATTGATTGGATGTTATAGATGATGTTAAATATCACGAATTGTGGCTTGCCATAGGAGTTTCATTAAACTTGAGCCGTGATACCATTATTGAACAAGACTCGCGAGACAAAGATCATGAGAATCCCACGGTGAATATCCAAGGGTAATTTCCGAGTGCATGAGGCTAGTACCTGTGGCGTTGAATTATCGTGGCCGTTAAACTCCAGAGCGTTAGCTGACAGCTCGTAGCCCCGCTTCCCAATCGATAGTCTGTAGAATTAGCAGGGTTTAACGCCAGCTGAAGAAAACGCTGCTATCGGCGATAACATTTAGGAGCCAGACGGGGGAGTTTATTAAGGTGTTGCGACAGCCACTGACATCTTATCTGATCTTAAAACCGCAGGCACTCTAATCCTGACCGTAGTCTCGCGTTCGCAATGCGCTTTTACGCCTCGTTTTCGCTGGCCGTTGGGCTTGTGGCTGCTAGCCCTTGCAAGCCACCGTCTTCCAGTATGTGTTATTCCCGGGGAAGACTCGCAATGTCTAACCAGATCAATTTAGCTGTTGTGTCAGAGGTCATTTCATCATCGGTCGCGACCGAGGTCTCGAGTACGCTCGTCGAGTCTGTTTCTTCCACGCTCGATTCCACTGCGACTACCACCGAGACCGATGTTGCTGAAACCTCGACTGCAATTGGCTCAACGAGCACCGACTACACCGAAGTCAGCGTCTCAACAACCGAGTCTTTGGTCGAGCCAACTTCTACGGCTTCAACATCGGAAGCCGCCACTTCAATAGATACAACTACAGCTCTCACAACAGAGGCTTCATCAGTCGAAACAACTACAGCTGTCGCAACCACCACCACTTCCGAGGAGGCAGTCCCAACAGGTTTCTTCCTCGCCGCAGGTGAAGGTCCAGCTCTCGGGGGCAAAGTCAAGTCCAACGGCGACAGTTTCACTCCCATGATATTCGGCGACCGGGGCTCGAGTTTCAACCCCGTTCGCTTCCTAGTTGACGAGCTCACCGGAGACCTCCAGCAGGACGGCGTGACCGTCTGTGCATTCTATCAAGTCGGATTACCTTACGCCCTGATCACGCGGTGCGAGAACCACGATCTCTACTACGGTAGTGTCCCTCTCAACTGTGCATCATTTGGGGGTCCGGGCATCTCTGTCAGATGCAGTGCTGTCAAATTGGACTGTCAAACAACTGGACCGGGTTCCTCTCAGGCGTGTACGAGATCACTGGATACCGATTGGGACACATTCTTTATTACTACCAGCGGGGATTATGTCTGGTATCTTAGTTCGGGGACGTTGCAAAATGACTTCATGACCAGAGTCGAGGTGTTTGTTGATCATGCTCCGGTACAAACATGATGAACATTCCCGCCCTTTTGTGCAGTGGTGAAAAGTGACTGACTGCAGGCATAAATGGGTGTATGCCGTCAGCCTCACTTTCAACTACCTGGCGATGCCCTGCTCTTTGACCTTATCATCTTACTTACACCTATCTAAATCCAACTTCAGCAAGCATAATTGCTTTTTTGGGATTGGCAGAACTGCGATTATGGCTAGTGCAGCCACTGTGCTAAGCCCAGAGATTCAACTTGGTCAAGCTGTCCTAGAAATCATAGCAGATCTATCTAATAAATAGAAATATTTCTTCAAAACAGACTAAAACAATTTCTCTCCTATGATATATCGAAGACAGGTGTCAGAAAAAGTGGGAAATGGTGGGATTGAAAACCCACCAAGACTGGTTGCTAGGATGATTTGAACATAGGCTTCGATTTGTCGAGCTCGAACAGGATAGACCTTCCGTGTTTCTTTATGCGCGATTGCGTATGTGAACATTCAATAAGACGAATGATGGAGTTAGTTCGCTGCGCCGCACCCAGAACGCCTTGTTTGTTTCATTGGCTCCCTCTCACCGACACAGCCAATCACAATGCTGACACAGCCACCGAACTGAACTGCCTACCAACAATGGCCCCCAAACGTAAGCCAACGCAACGCGCAAACTGGACGAACTACCAGAATTTCAGGTATTTAAACATTATCTTGACCTCGACTTGTAACTCTCTAACCATCATCTACATTACGGCAATAACTCAATATCCTTGCCACTCATACTGCCTTCTTCCGACCTTAGAACCCTACCTACCCTGTTACAACTCTCATCCAATATGCTAGCAGGGCCAGAAGATGCTGCTAGTTCTGGCTTGGCACACCAGAGCTTCTGCTTATGTCCAAATGCCACGATTTCTACCATTCTAAAGGCTACGGCCACCACAAATCAAAACCACATCAGCGTCACGCAAGAGTTCAGCGCTGTAAGTTACTCATCTCACAAAGCCATCTTAGCCAGTGCTGACCATTATGAAATATGCAGATGCTGCACGAGCGACGGAATGGAAGGGCGAAATTGACACAACCGCAGGATAAAGCTATGGCCGTCATGGTATAGCTGCTTTTACGTTACTGGGGGGCTGCAAGCTGGTCTTGGTTAAACCCTCCGTCCTATCCATTGTCTGCTATAAGACACGAGGTAGTGTAAAATAGTGTAGATTACAGGGAGGCTTTTATCTCTATTCTTGTGCTATAACCCAAACCTAACCTTATCCTTGAAATGTCTGGGATCAAAGGTTATACTTGAAAGACTGAGCCAATGCTACCTAAGCAGAATAGTCGCTTTTCTTAACCCTAATAGCTCTTAATAGGTTAAGTAAATACACTTTCCTTCCCACCCACCTTCTGTAATTACGTGGTCAAATACCCACTTTCCAAGATCTTCTTTACTCATGAAATATCCAATCTTAGGCCCTGGTTCTTTAACACTGTCTTCGTCACCGACAACGCCCCATTCCCAGCCAACTTTAAGCTGCCCGTCGCCCTTTGCCTTTCCATCTGTTAAGATCAGTGGCCGCATGAGAACAAAGTCCCGTACATGGCGACCTCCATCCTCGATGATCAGATTTTCCATCTTTTGCTTATCTGCCAGTGGCGCTCCCACAATGTAATGGTATGGTAGATATGCAGGTAGAGGTATCCCTCGCTGCCTCCCGCATCCTGCGGCGCTTATAGCCACGAGGAGAGGTTTCTGTGAGCTAATAGTGCCAGTGATACCGGAAGCAGAAAGGTTAGAGAGAGCAGTGTAGATCACTTTGATGGTATCTTCACAGATAGTTGGGTCTTGTAGCGGGAGTGGTCTCGTAATACTCCATTCAAATCTGGGGCGTGAGCCGACGCCGCTGAGTATAAAGTCAACAACGAACTTGGCGTTGGTTGGGCTGATGAGGGCTTGTGCAACGGCAGTAGGATCCTTCACGTCGCCCCGATGAACGGTGAGATATCGGTCAACAATACCCGACGGAATACCATTCTGGGTAATCAGAATATTGCGTAGCTTGTCCTGGTTCCTAATGACTTGTGATCTGTTAGCAAAGGACATGTAACGAGTATTATACACGAGACGTACGAGCTGTACAATAAAAGCCTTCGCGCAGTGCGCTTGCTAAGGCTGTCGCCACACATCCTCCGGTAGCACCAAAGCAGGCTATAGTTGGCTTTCCTTGAGGTATCATCGTATTAATTAGTGGGGCCGAAATGCGTGAATGAGAATATCGGATTTAAAGAGTTCAATGCAAACTTCCAGATATACTAACGAGAATTGAATGCAAGTAAGTGAAGACAGATCGGTTTATTCGAGCGAGAAAGCCAGAGTTTTATAATGCGCCGACCAACTGACGACACTTTGCAGGTTTTCCATGCAACGCGTACAAGAGGGTTACATTCAATTCCCAATCTCGTTCACCCTATTCTTGAAGTTCATACCATTTAACCGAGTTGGTACTAGCGCGTAACGCACTTGCAGCTGATACCCTCTACAGATTACTAAAGCAGATCACGGGAGTAAGCATCGATCGGCTGGAGGTAAAGATTCCATACACAGCTCAAATTTTGCACATCAACATCGAAGCAAATGAGTCGGGACGACCCAAGTCCGATAGAAGGGTTTCGGAACAACCCAACGCCTTCTCGCAATTCCTTACCGTGGCTCGGCATGTCTAGTGCCCCGATTACCCAGTACTGTCAGCTTGATTCCTCCAATATGCCGTCTAACGAAGACGATTGGCACGGTGTCACAAACCCCGTGGAGAGAAGGAAGAGGCAGAACCGCTTGAGACAGAGAGCCTGGCGTAAGTATTTGCGTGTATCCTTACCTAGAACAAACGATGTCGACGTACCGCCTCTATTCATTTCCAGACCGTCAGTTGACACATCTTTAGGTGCCAGAAAAGAGACATCTCAAACTTCGGGCACACGTAGCGAATCTCTCTATCAAGAAGGCTATGGTATGCTTGTCAGTGGTAATTTGTACAGCCATACAAACGTCACACATGACTCGTCTATCACAGAGCCATTTCAAAATCCCGAGGCCAAATTCCTCACATGTGAAACTCGATGGCCAGAAGTAAATGCCCGAGTTCAATGTGAGACTCACAGACTCATACCGCCACTATTGCATTACTCGACCATCTCTGGCTCGATTCAGCCACCACGCCCGATCGTTTTCCCACTCTCCGCGGATCACTGCCTTATCACACTGGTCCAGTACAACGTTGTTCGTGCCGTGCTGCACAATATGTCCCTGCTCTCACTACTACATCACCTACCACCAGGATGTCGTAGTTCGTTTGGCGTGGCTGAAATTGACATTATAGCAGCGAAAGACATTCCAGCGGATCTCCAAACAACGTCCCTGCAACGGTCGAGAACCCCTCCTTTCTGGGTTAATGCACTACCTTTCCCAAAGTTACGTGACAACCTGATTCTCATGGCTGATACATACGACAGCCATGAGCTTCTTCTTGACTTGGGGCTGAGAGTCTACGAGGGGTTCAATGACACAGAACGATGCGGCTTTCTGGTTTGGGGACACCCATGGCTTGCAACTTCATGGGAAGTGAGCGAAGGGTTTGTGCGACGATGGGGCTTTTTGTTAAAAGGCTGTCCGGAAGTAGTTGATTCGGCGGATAGTTGGAGGATGTTACGGGGTGAAGAAAGATTAGTTGTTAATGTATAGAAATATCTCCGTTGGGTTGTACCTAAAGTATTGGCGATGGTCTGGTCCCAGATCCAGTTACTGCTCCAGTGATCATTTATTTACAGAATGAGTTCACAGAATGCGGGACTGATCACGTCCATCTTACCCGCCGTCAACATCTGAAAGAAATGCTGATATAGCTGTGTTACTGCGCATCATGAAGAGCCAATTCATATAGCTTTCCCGTTCACACTATCCTTCTGGGGGCATGGGGACATATTAGTCCTCTGAAGTCATAGCTAGAAGACAATGTAACTATTAATAATCTATTAGACAGGACAGATAAAGACAATAAAGTTATTGCAAGCTAAATGGCTTTCTTTAATAAGAATTATATTCTATTAAACTAGATATAAATATATTATACTTTTCAGAGCTAATAGTAAAAATATATATTTAAATAAGAAACAGAGTTAATTTATAATAATATAAAATACGTTATAAAGTATAGTAA
>JAAOAN010000456.1:0-19138 GCA_013396205.1 Fusarium mundagurra | reverse complement strand
TCAACGACTTAGCTGGCATAAATCAGAATCGCCAGCGTGCATTCACGCCTCAGCTCAGTCGCTCCCATATAAAGCGCGCTTGGGAGGCAAACAAGCGGCATCTGAGGGCCATATCATCTGCTCGACGGTATCCCAATTTCGGAATCCGTAAAGAAGTCACATTCCGACTCGACGTCATCCTTGCCATGTTGGCCGACGGTGCATTTCAGCCTGACCAGGCTACCCATACTGGTCCTATGATGCAGGAGATCATGCTCGATCCTACATCTGATACCCAGCACTACCCCTTCTGGGTAGTACCTACTCGTATGATGAATGATTTTGTTTCCATACAAGCTGCACGATTCATTCTCCCTCTCGACGACATATTCCAAGAGGCAACAAGTAAAGCGGCTGAACGATATTCTTCTTCTTCGCTCAATCCTGTCCGACAGATACTCGCCTTTTATACTGCCCAACTCTTTTGTCGTCTACTTATCTATGCTCTTAGCGATGAAGATGAGGAACAGCATTTTGACAACTGGATATGGAAATCTGTTTGGTCGGTACGCCCTCATGGGAGGGAAAGATCAGTCAGCGAGCGGCGGGGTCTCGGCCTGGGCTCTCAAATTGATTCAACCGGGATGCTCTGGATTCCTCAAAGTCACATCGACTGGCAGCGCGGCCATCTCTCGCTTGAGGTACTGATTCATTTGTACATGACCCGGAGTCCTCTTCAGGCACGGCTAGCCCACCAGCCCAATGTCCAAGCACTGACCGCGACCCATGTCGTCGTTGAGCGGCTTTTTCAGGAATGGCTTCGCGATGCACAGTTGTCACATGACACAAATTGCCCCGAGAAGGCAAATGAGTACGCTAATAGAGCCATCGTGCTTGCGGTTGAAGAAACCGCTCGAGCGTACTATCAGCATTTTCTTGCCAAGCTGGCGTCGTACTGGGATCGGGTTCGAGATCAAGTCGGACGTCAGAGTCTCCCTACCCTATCTTGCCTCCAGAGAGCCCGAGATGACTCAGCCGCCGACACTGCCAGTATCCTTTCAGCTCAGACCATTCGTACGATCTACTGCGAAGCTTGGGTTGAATATAGTCGAGCCACGTCAGCCAGCGGTCACCTTCTAGAACAAGGGACAGAATGCAATATGCCCGACGAATTGCCCTGTTGGATGGCTACACGTCAGCGTCTGCCACCCAAAGACAGCTGGTCAGACTTTGTACATGGTGTTTTGTTCTACCATCCCAATGCCCAGCCGAAGTGGTCTCAATTGTATTTTCTACAGCTGTACCGAAGCTTCAGAGAGCAATGGGATAGTGTGAAAGTATGGGCCGGCCAGTTTGACAGGCAATTTGGTGTACGGATCGGCCATTACATTCGAGTCATGTTCAATACTGACCGCACTAAAGAGGTTGGCACAACCCGTGGTGAAGGGACATGGTATCATGGCAGGCCACCCTTTTTCCAGATTCAGTTTTGGGCACCTTACTTCTCACCACCTCAAAGCCAGAAAGGTATACCTCTATCTTTTGTGTACCATCGCCGTCAATATTCCGATGGCTTATCGCCTTCTACTACGTCAACAATTCCAACCGCTCGAGACTTTCAGGCTCTTGATGAATTGGTTTGGGAGCACCGGGTTCAGATCGTGGATAACATAGACAGTCTACGCTCCGCTAGTCATTCTTATATACGGCGCCATTGCCGACCGGCACTACTCTACGTGACCTCCCTCTCGGGCCCGACTTGGTGCTCTAACGGAGACGTGAAGTTCATCCAGCCCTGGTCCGTGGAAAGAAAAGGCATTGACGACTACAGAGAAGAGGATGTTTTCCGGATCCCCGTCGTATATAACCATATTCCAAAACACATGTCCGAATCTATAATTAACCAACCGACGATTTTCTTACCAAACCGAGATAATGTTATGGGGTTACTCAAAAACATCGAATCACTTCCAGGTCATTCAGCATCGTTTATAGCACGCCTCAGTTGGGTTATGCGCGAGCTTGATTACAATGGAGATCAATACGACGTCCGTAGTCACCTAGTGGCCAAGCAACAAGCGATAGGTCCTACTGCTCGAAGTCAGACCCTTTTAGAACAGTTCCTACGCCAGACGGAACCTCCGGAGAGGAAAATCTTGTCTCCAGATGCTGTTGACGTCTTAGTCATTAGCGAAGGAGAAGAAGAAGGAGAGGAAAAGGCTGCGGACGATGAGGGTGATGAGGACGATAATGATGGAGAGCGAGCACACAGAGGCGACGATATTATCTAAGAAGATAGTGATGGTTAGTAGACACTCCTGTACTGTTTCAAGTGAACGATATGGCTATAGACCTGTATACCTGAAATTTATCATAACCGGAGGATACCGAAGTGGGAAGGCGTAGTACCCTCATATATATGTAGTTGTAGGAATCAGCCGTTCCCTTCCTCCCTTGCCCACCGTATTTGCAGGACGTGATGAGGCCTGCGACCCTCGTGCTTCCTTCCCACAATGGCAGAGCTTCCTCTCTGACCGACCGGCCGAACCCTTGTCGTTGCACAAGACACAGGCTTCGCTGCACCACGGCTCCGTGACAGTCGCAAGGCAATGGGATGTCGATAGTATCTGGTTCGGGGCAAAGAGTCTGTCCGCCATCCGAGCCCCCAACCACTTTCGACTCTCTTTTTTCCCTGCTTACAGGAGTAACATATCCACCGCTCAAGTGATACAACCTCACGGCCTGGACCTGGCACATACGAGGCATACCTCCCTCGGCAGCTTTACTACCGCCGGCGTCCGCTTCTCCGTTCTTCTATTTTTCCCCAACGGAGCTCGATCGCACACAAAAGCTTCTGCTAACAGCCTGTCCCTAGCACGGTTTAAAGACTTATATGACAGCATTATCCTTCCGGCTATCTTTGAAACGGTCCCTGACCACGTGCGACAAGAGATACCCAGCTCATACGACCTCCTATACGCGAAGTCTCGCGCCTACCAGGAGAAACCAGGTGCTGGCCGTTGGACTGCTGAAGATGAGAGCCGAGCGTTTCGCCTGTCCTATAGCATCCCCGCCAGAAATCTTGCAGACTTCTGGGCATCAGTAGTAGAAAAAGCGAATATGCATAGTGTACAAACAAGGAGAGGAGACACCGTTCCATACTTCAGAAACCCTCGCCTACTATTCCAAGCACACGATCTGAAGAATACGTTTGCATCGCAGACACTTGAGGGAAGCTTGGCCCTATTTCGGGACGGTGTCCTGGCTGGACTTGATGCAAACCAGATTGACATGCACTCTTGCTGGCTCGATGTAGGCATGCGAGATCACGTTCGTCAGCCGTCGTCCCCATTGCCGAACCACCATGGAGAAGAGCCTTGGACGCTTCTGTGGAAAAGCGCCTGTTGTGAGCACCTCCATGACCAACTGGGTGGTATAGTTCCCGAAGCCTCTCTAGTTGCAGACCAGTATCGGTCATATCTGCTTCGTGACGCAGGAACATACTACGCAAAGGCAAAGGCAAGTCGGGCATCAAATCCTGGCCACCCAGAGGCTAGATCACCCGGGATTATTCGGGCCAAAGCATACAACTGTAGCAAAGATCTATTTGGAGTCATGTTCAGCGATTACCAGCTTTTCAGTTCGGGGCTACTGCCGCTTCTGGCTTTTAACGAGGCAATGTTAAAAGATCTAGCAGCCACCGATCAAAACCGACAGCGTGCATTCGTATCGCAGCTCAATCGCTCCCATCTTGTAGATGCTTGGGAAGCCAATAAGCGGCATATGAGAGCCGTCGCCACTTTGAAAAGGTATCCGAATTTTGGGATCCGGAAGGAGGTCACCTTCCGTCTCGATGTTATCCTCGCCATGTGGGCCGACGGTATGCTAGACCCTGACCAGAACCCTCATACTGGCCCAGTGTCCTGGAATGTTCCCTTCACTTCCGCAGTCAGTGATCAACACTGTCCTTTTTGGGTGCTTCCAACGGAGACAGTGGTGAAATTTGTGTCTACGCAGGCTGCTCGCTTTTTACTTCCACTCGATCACATATTTCTACAAGCGTCGAATGAAGTAGCCAAGCCTTTATCATCGTCGTCGTCGTCGTCCTCCTCCTCCTCACTCGATCCCGTCCAGCAGATCCTTGGACTTTACACCGCGCAGCTTCTATGTCGTCTTCTCATACATTCAGTTGACGATGAGCAAGAGTATGGGTTCGACAACTGGATCTGGCGGCCAACCTGGACGGTGCGGACGCGCGGCCGTGGTCAGAGGTCGCTCAAGCAGCGTCGTGGCCTAGGCCTGGGAGATACAATCGACACCTCGGGCACGCTATGGATCCCCGATGGTCATTTCAATTGGCAGAGAGGGCATATCGCGCTCGAGGTTTTGATCGGCCTCTACATATCCCGCAATCCATTGCAGGCCAAACTAGCTCGCCAATCCAATGTTCAAGCACTCACTGCCAACCAGGTCACTATCGAACTGCGATTCCAACAATTGACCAGCAACGCTCGTATAGAGTATGATCAAGGCCATAGAGAGGATGCCGAGAGACTTGCTGGCAGGGCCATCACTCTCGCCACGCAAGAAATAGCCCGGGCATACCATCAGCACTTCCTCGCCAAGTTACACTCATATTGGGATCGAACCCGAGGGCAGGTCGGGCGGCAGAAACTGCCAGTACTTGACTTGTTGAAAGAAGCCCAGGACGATTCAGCAGCTGAGACGAGTCGAATTCCTACCGCCCAAACTATCCACGGCATCTACGCTGAGGCGTGGGCTAAATATTGCCAAGTTATGACGGATGATGTTGACGAGAACGATCGTAGCGACTTTAATATGTCCTCGTCGTCATCACTGCAGTCTGCTCTGCCCGTGGAGCTACCTTGCTGGATGACTACTCGCCGGCGCCTGCCCCCTAAAAACAGCTGGTCTGACTTTCTGTTTCAGCAGATCTTCTGCCGCCCCAAACCACCAACGTGGAATGCACTCTTCTTTCTCCAGCTCTATCGAAGATTCAAGGAGGTCTGGGAGAAGACTTGTGCATCATTAGGCCCTTTCGACGGCTGTTTTAGTCGCCAGATTGGGTACTACATCCAGGTCGCATTCAACTGCGACCATAGTAAGGAAGTAGGTACCAGTCATGGCCGCACCACCTGGCACCATGACAAGCCGCCCTTCTTCCAAATCCAGTACTGGGCCCCTTACTTTTCGCCGCCTCGTGCAGAGGAGAACACGCCGTTGTCGTCCGTTTATCGCCGTCGCGAGTATCCCGAAGGTTTGTCACCTTGCTCAACGCCCATTATCCTGACATCCCGTGAGTTTGGTGGTATCGAAAGAGCTATCTGGCCGCACTGGGTCGAAATTATGCATGGTGTTGATAGTCTGCGCTCCAGTGACCGTAAAAAGATCCAACGTCATTGCCGGCGAGCATTACTCTATGCGTCGTACATTGCCGGCCCAATCTGGGGAAGAGATGATGATGTGAACTTTATCCAACCGTGGTCGTTGAACCAACCATCGCGTACCGGCGGTGGCATAGACGAACATATATTCCGCGTACCGGTGGCAGAAACGCACATCTCAAGGCAGATCCTCGAAGAGACTGTGAGCCAACCAACCATTATTTTGCCTACTCGCGATAATATCATTGGCTTACTTGATACTATGGAGACATTACCCGGCCACTCGTCTACTTTCTTGGCACGATTGCGTTGGACGAGACGTCGGCTTAACAACCAGGGTGATCAGTACGATATCCGCAGCCACCTCGACGCTAGGCAGGAGGAAATAGAAACAACTGCACAAGATCAGTCACTATTAGATCAATTTCTGCAACAGAGCGAGCCGCCAGAATGGACTATCGAGCCCGCTGATACCCCTTACAGTGTTTTAATTGAGGAAGAAGACGGGTCAGAGGAGAGTATAGAGGACGATGGAATTTCTTTAGATAGTTATGATAGTAGTTAGTAGAGAGATAAATAAATATTTTAGTCTTCTTTATAATAACTAATATATATAATATAATCAAGCTATCATATTTTCATAAAATGATAACTAATTAAGTTACTTTAAATTGATTTTAAAATTATTTATTTATATATTCAAACAATATTTTAAAGGGGCTAATTAAGTTAATAAGCTATATTCTTTATTTGTTTACTTTTTTACTTTTTTATAATTAAATAACTGTTGGCTAAACAACAGCTATTATTCAAACTTCTTATTTATCCTCCTTACTTCCCCGCTCTTTGTTACTTGCAATTATCACCGTGTTATATTCAGCAAGCAACCTAAGGCAAGGTTATACACCAAGTCAATATATATATATAATGGCAGCTACCGATCGCTACACCATGGCACTCCAGCGGTCCACGCAGCCGGATTTGCTACCCGAGAACAAAGAGGTTCGGCATAGCATAGCGCCGCTCTCGGAAACTCAGCGCGCAGGCTGTAAAACATGGCTCCAGGAAATGAACTTCCTCCGCCCAGGTGAGGAAGAGGACGAAGAGGTCTGGGCAAAGATCAAGAGTAACTGGATCGAATACCTGTCGGCAACGAGTCCCACGCCGGAAGTAGCGCTGGCGCCGAACCGCAAAGGTTGTGCAGTTCACGGGCGGCGACGAGGATGATGATGGGGTGGAGAACGCGAGGGGGCAGAAGCGTCGGTTTGCTGACGATCGCTGGAGGCGAATGACCATCCAGTCAGCCTTGACGGACCTCACGCCCTGTCATTCAGCTATATGCATAATACTAGCTCAGTTTCTTTTACGGAATGGGGGGCTAAACCTCGATTTTTTACCCACTCAGACTGGACACTAAATGTAGTATAAAACTTACCACCATTATATAAATACATACATTATAGCCTTTAGACTCAACTTATTTATATTCTTGTGAGACTTTCTAGCTTGTTGTTGGTATATCCGTCTTGGAAGTTGCTGACCTCGTCGTCGGCCTCAAGCTTTGCAGCCAATCAGAATTTCGTGGTCAAGATGTGGCCGTTTTTGGATACGTGGGGCCGTCACTCAGCCAATCATGAATTTCGTGGTCAAGATCCATCCATTTTCAGAAGCGTATCCCCGCTAACTCATATAGGGCCTAGCGCACCATTCCAAAAAGCTAAGCCGAATGCGAGGGAGACCTACTGTACCAATTACCCCGCGTATCAGGTCCTGATACACGATTTGATGGTCCGTGCCCTTTGGTATTGGGTCCTGATACACGCAATCATGGCTCGTGCGCGTCATATTAAGCGGCTAGACAGATTGTTGCGTGAAGAAAGCGGCTAGAGACAGATATAGGAGGCCCAAGACTTCACTGCATTTTTAACTACACGCGAAGGGATCAGAAGAATCATCGTTGGTTGGGAGAAAATTCGTGGTGGAGACTGCCCATCATGGCGGACCCAATAGGGGCCGAGATCGTAGTGGAGCAGGATGACGCCCCCTTTTCGACGCCAAAGAGACCGAGTCGAATGGTGAGGCCAACGAGCAAGGTCCGAGACACCGCGCGACAATTGGAAGACACTGCCAAAGAAACGCGAAAAACTACCCGGCAGATGACGCGAAATGTACCGGCTGAAGAACAGATCGACCGACCGACCGAAACCCGAAAGAGTAGCGGCAGTGGCAGCAGCAGCGATGGAAGGGCAATGCTGCAGAAGGCGCTAGATCTCCTGGCGGAGTCGCGCAGGGAGACCAAGAGGCTGCAGGAAGCACTGAGGGAACAGATGGAGATGACCAGGGAACTGCAGGAAGCTGTTGCAAAGCAGGAGGAGACAGGGCATGAGATGGGCAAGCAGATGGTGGAGATCAAGGAACAGATGACCGAGGAACTGCAGCGCGTCCGCGAGCAGCTCGAAACTATCGCTACGAATGCAATGGACGGACCTCAACGATCATATGCTGACGTCACACGACTGACACCGTTCTCACCCCACAACGAGTCGAGGACCTTAGCCGCTCCTCCGAACCCCACAGACGTGCTCTACTGCACGATTGACGTTTCAAGACTAGAAGAAGATGAGGCTAGGCTCTCAGCCGGGACGATCCGAGCGACAGTGGAGAACGAAGTCCGCTCCGAACTGGATAATCCCACGTGGCGATGCCGAGCAGTGACTAAGGACCCAAAAAATCCCCACCGTGTCAGGATCACCTGCAGGGACGAGAGCGAGCATGAGATTGTGAAACGCGTAGCGGAAACAAAACTGGCCCCAGGAGCCCGGATCCTACGAGACGACCTGTACCCTATCAGAGTGGATAATGTCAGCCGTATTGCGGTGCTAGACGAGAGGAACGAAGTTCGAACTGAGATCACCGAGATGCTCGGCCGAGAAAATGACACCGAGGTTGCAAAGATAGCATGGCTCAGCAAGAGAGATATCCCCAAGGCGTATGGCTCGATGGTCGTATATCTCAAAAAACGGTCAGAAGCTAGGCGGTTCATCAACGAGGGATTCTTTGTGGCTGGAGGAGAATCCGGTACTACAAAGGCGTTTGAACGTCGTGACCGCCCTAAACAATGTTACAACTGCCAACAGATCACGAGCCATAAGGCCTATCAGTGTGATAGACCACAAGTTTGTGGAAGGTGCGCGCAAGAAGGCCATCACCACAGTGCATGCACAGGAACGATCCCGAAATGTATCCCATACGGCGGCCCCCATGAGTCATACAGCAGAAACTGCCGGAAGCTCTATCCATCACAACATGAATAGCATATTCCGACTGTTTCAGCTGAATGTCAGAAAGCAAGGGTCGGCACATGATAGTTTAATGAACGACAAGGACATTCAGGATGCAACCGTATTAGCCATCCAAGAACCCCAGGCGCGGAGGATCCAGGGTAGACTGTTGACGACACCCATGGGGCACCACAAATGGGTCAAGATGGTACCAACGACAGAAAGGGAAGGTAGATGGGTGATTCGGAGTATGCTTTGGGTGAATAAGGAGGTGGAAGCCGAGCAGGTGCCAGTAGAGTCCCCAGACGTGACGGCAGCAGTCATCCGGCTGCCAGATCGTCTGGTCTTTACGGCGTCTGTCTACGTACCCGGGGGAGACGCCCAAGCTCTACAGGACATATGCGCTAAGCTTCGTAGAGCTATTCAAGAGGTGAGGCGGAGATCGGGGGGAGCGGTGGATGTAGTGGTTGTTGGTGATTTCAATCGCCACGACCAGATGTGGGGCGGAGACGATGTAGCAGTGGAGAGACAGGGCGAGGCGGATCCGATCATCGACTTGATGAACGATTTCATGCTCAGAAGCCTCCTTCGTCGAGGCACAAAGACGTGGCAGAGCGGAGATTATGAAACGACTATCGACTTGGTCCTGGCCTCCGAAGAGCTCGCAGACGCAAACATCAAATGCGCGATACATGGCACAGAGCACGGATCAGATCATCGCACGATAGAGACGGTGTTCGACATTTCAGTCCTGGCGCCAAAACATGAAGAAAGACTTCTGTTCAAGAACGCACCCTGGAAAGAGATCAATAGCAGGATCACAGACACGCTGAGGAGCAGGCCGGTGGGGAATACTGTGCAGCAGAAAACGGATAGATTGATGTTGGCCGTCTTGGATGCGGTCCAGGCATTAACGCCCAGAGCCAAACCGTCGCCATACGCAAGGCGATGGTGGACCCATGACCTCACACAGCTGCGGCATGTATACACGTACTGGAGGAATCGAGCTCGAGCCGCAAGGCGTGCGGGACAGAACACAGCAGATCTCGAAGACACGGCAAAGGCTGCGGCGAAGCAATACCACGATGCCATACGGCATCGGAAGAACACTCACTGGAAGGAGTTTCTGGCGGATAACGACAACATCTGGAAAGTAGCCAAGTACATGAAGTCTGGGGACGATGCAGCTTTTGGGAAGGTACCCCAACTCGTTAAGGCAGATGGAACAGCAACAACTAGTCATAAAGAGCAAGCCGAAGAACTACTAGTCAAGTTCTTTCCGCCACTACCAGACAACATCGAAGATGAAGGACCACGGCAACAGAGAGCCCCAGTAACGATGCCAAATCTGACTCTAGAGGAGGTGGAACGTCAACTATGGGCGACAAAGTCATGGAAGGCACCAGGAGAAGATGGACTACCAGCGATCGTCTGGAAGCAAGTCTGGCCGTCAGTGAAACACGACGTCCTCGACATCTTCCAAGCATCACTGGACGAAGGCGTGATACCAGACCAGTGGAGACATGCTCGAATCATCCCACTCAAGAAGCCAGGTAAGGATGATTATACGATCGCGAAAGCGTGGAGGCCGATCTCGCTTCTCGCCACGTTGGGTAAGGTGTTAGAGTCGGTAGTTGCCGAGAGAATCTCCCACGCGGTAGAGACCCACGGGCTGCTTCCGACCAACCATTTCGGCGCGCGGAAGCAACGATCAGCAGAGCAAGCCCTCGTACTTCTGCAAGAACACATCTTCTCGGCTTGGCGTTCACGCCATGTCGTGAGCCTCGTCAGTTTCGATGTTAAAGGCGCATACAATGGCGTGTGCAAAGAGAGGTTGTTGCAGCGGATGAAGGCGAGAGGGATCCCCGAGGGTCTCTTGCGCTGGATCGATGCCTTTTGTTCAGAGCGAACTGCAACCATCGTCATCAATGGCCAGAGTTCCGAAAGCCGACCTCTACCACAAGCAGGACTTCCGCAGGGGTCGCCCTTGTCGCCGATACTGTTTCTATTTTTCAACGCAGATCTAGTGCAGACTCAGATCGATAGGAATGGTGGTGCCATCGCCTTCGTCGATGACTACACGGCGTGGGTATCGGGACCGACAGCCCAGAGCAACCAGAGAGGGATACAAGCGGTCATTGACAAAGCTCTTGACTGGGAGAGACGCAGCGGTGCAACGTTTGAAGCGGAAAAGACGGCGATCATACATTTCACCAGGTACACAGGCAGAGTAGACTCAGAACCATTTACTATTAAGGGTGAGAGAGTCTTTCCGAAGGATCGGGTCAAGATCTTGGGGGTCATCATGGACTCACGGCTTCACTATAAGCAACACATCGCAAGGGCAGCAACAAAGGGTTTAGAAGCGGCGATGGAATTGAGACGATTGAAGGGAATGGCCCCCTCGACAACGAGACAGCTTTTTACAGCTATGGTGGCTCCTGTGGTAGACTACGCTTCCAATGTCTGGATGCATGCGTGCAAGACGGCGTCGGCATATGCCGTTCATCGAGTTCAAAGGGTAGGAGCGCAGGCGATCATAGGGTCCTTCATAAGTGTGGCGACAGGAGTAGCCGAGGCGGAAGCTCACATAGCGACCATTTACGAACGGTTTTGGAGACGAGCAAGTAAACTCTGGGTGGACATACACACACTCCCACGGACAAATCCGGTCCGAAATCTCTTGCGAGGGATCAAAGCTTTCCGGAGATTCATATCTCCGCTTAGGCGCATCGCGGACGTATGCAGAGAGCTACCGAGAGATACCATGGAGACCATCCAGCCGTTCGCCCTCGCCCCGTGGGAAGAACGCATGCAAGCCACGTTGGGCGGACAGGAAGGGGAAGAAGACGACAAGATCAAAGAGTTAGCCAAAGCCGGATGGGCAGTAAGAATAGCGACAAGCAGCTCGGCGAGAAACGATCTGGTCGGCATGGGAGGAACCGTTCGAATCCCTATATCCTTAGCGAGGGCCGGCAAGATCATCGAGACATTCTCGGTCACGCTAGGGACGACGGAAGAACACAACCCGTACACCGCCGAACTAGCAGCCATCGCTCGTGGTCTCAAATATCTGCCAGAGATGAAGTATCGGGTTGTAGTGATTTTGACGAGTAACAGATCGGTGGCACAAGCTATAGGTAACCCTCGCCAGCAATCGGGCCAGGGGCACATTCGGGAGATATACGATGCTATAGAAAAGCTCAAAAGAGACGGGAATAGAGTCAGGCTCATCTGGCTACCATTTGACAGTGAGCTCGAAATCCAGAGGATAGCCAAGATGTCAGCCCGCCACGCAACAGAGCCGTACGTCACACCACGTATAGGAACAAGCAAAGCAAAGACGACAATTCTCAGTCGAACGAGAGCAGACTTGCGAAGGGAGAGGAAACTACCAGACGGACAAACATTCGAGAAAGGTCGACTCAGCTCTGCCTGGTAAACATACTCGGCTACTGTACGACCAGCTACCGTGGAAGGAAGCCAGCGTGCTGGCACAACTCAGAACCGGAATGGCACGACTGAACGGATACCTGTATCGAATCGGAGCAGCAGTGACCGATGAATGCCCATGCGGGCAAGCAAAAGAAACAGTAGAGCACTTCCTCTTCCGATGTGTAAAATGGATGACACAGCGCAAGGAGATGATGCTTCAGTGCGTAGAGGAAAAGCGCGGCAACCTCTCCTTTCATTTGGGGGGCAAAGCTGCATCAGATGGACAAAAATGGACACCGAACATGGAAGCAGTACGAGCCACAATCAGGTTCGCAATCGCCACAGGTCACCTGGAACAGAGATGACAACCACAACACCACTAACTCATCGGCCGTAAACTTATACCTACTAACGACTGCCCCGTGCAACCAGAAGCAGGCACCGCTTCAGCCGCCGAAGATAGGAAACTGAACACTTGGAGGAATTGGGCTTCAAGTTGACTTGCTACTACTAACAACTACGGGGATCAAGGAGACAAGCGATGACCAGGCTGGAAAGAACAAGACAAGAACCACATGGGCTTGGCGAGATCAAGGCAACAACTAGCGAGATGTATGTATTTTTAACTCATAGAGCCCTCTGGGCAATGGCCTACCGGGCGTAATAGACTTTGTGTGTGTGTGTGTGTGTGTGTAGGACTAGGCAGCAAGAGGATCGGATACCCTCTATGAAGCCACATTTAGCCAAGAATAAAGAGAGAGCTTGATTGCTGCTTCCTTCCTCCTAATCGACACAACCGAAATTACTACACACTGTAAAGTTTAAGAGCGCCGTCGTCTACATGGTTGGCACGGGCCTTCGTGGAAGAAACGCGGCGCATTTCGCGTTCTCGATTTACAGGCCCAAATGGAAATGCGGCGCATTTCCAGAGGGGAAATTCGGGGTAAGAAAATGGAGATTCTGATTGGTGCAGAAGTGGAAATGCGGCGCATTTCTAGTCTACATTCTTGAGTAGGGCTTGTAACAGGTTTGCACGAACTCTCCGAATGGAAAATAGTCAACTTGAGCTGTATACACTGGACTTGAGGAGCGAGGGCTATGCTATAGCCAACATCATCTACCACTTCTTGGAACGGATCCATTACTCGCATGGCGATCCAATCCCCAAATTGGACTACTAAGTGGCAGAAAAGGACGGGCAGCTCTGGACATGCAGACTTGTGAATGATGCTCGTCTAGAAAATGCTTTTGGTCCTGCTCGGAAGATGGAGACACCTGCGACGCAGGTAATGCAGACTCGACATCACTTGGTTGTGGGAGGACCAGGAACTTGGAGAGTCTGACCATGGCACAAGATGACGAATACTTAGCCTTACCGGATGGGCATGTTCTTGTTGAGGTCAGAGCCGTCGGACTCGACGAACGGGAAAGCACAATTGATTTCCTCCATCGATGGCGAATCGTCGTCTCTAACCTTAAATCTGGATGAGTGTATCGCCCAAGGATCTCCTCCGGCGACAGAATTTGACCGTGAGTGTTCTGGCTTCGTCGCGAGCTGCGCTGCTAATGCCACATCATTCAGCCCAGGAGATCAAGTTGCGGTCATTGGTCAAGGGACTTTTACAACATACCACCTGGCACCTTCACATTGCTGTAGGAAGATACCTGACTGGCCTTCATTCAAGGTAAGAAGAGCTCTGGAATTAGTATATAAAAAAGTAAGAGCGTACGGCTAACTAGGGTCTAGGATGCGGCGGCGATCCTTACAAGTTTCGTCACTGCGTTGTACGCGCTGACTACGGCTGCGAGAGTCTCGACAGGCTAGGTATGTGTACCATATTCACCTAGAGAGTTGGCGGGGTATTAACATGGCATCAGAATATCCTCGTCATCAACGCCACGTCAAGCCAAGGCATCGTTCTGATCAAAATGGCAACGGCGCTAAAGCTAGATGTTAACGCCACCATCAGTGACAGAAACAAGTCCCTTCTCACCAAACACGGAATCTGTTCTTCCAAGATATTTGTTATCCCGACAAGCGCCAGCCGTTCCAACGTTTCCCGTGCCACTAATTGTCAAGCGTACAAGCTCGTATTGAACACTCGGTCCGGCCAATATGCAGAGTTTTCTCATTTGGTAGCGAGCCGTGGAACATATATCGAGATCGGGTTGGGTGAAACTCATGGCGATGAATCCTATCTTCGACCTAACAAGAACGTCATGTTTACTTCCATTGATCTGTCGGATGCATATCATGAGAGCAATCAAGACCTAGGAGAGTAAGTGGTTGAATCTTTTCGTGTCTATTCTCTGATAGCTATCATAGAAGTTTTAGAGTCTTCTTTAGACTATGCAATTATCGCCAAATTGGCGCAGAAGGATATTGTAAGATTGCAGAAGGAAAAGCTCGAACTGGAGGCACGCCGGATCCGTAACCCCGATGGAGGTGCTTATACAATCAGGCAGCTGCGCGAGATGGTGCCAGATCGAGCTCTACTCCTTGCGCAGGTCATCGTCGTTTTCCCCTCATTTCATCCTGATAACAGCCATTGTGCATCTCGAAATTGATTCCATCTCGACCAAGAACTTGGGAAGAGGCGCGATAATCAGTTCTCATATTCCTGAGATCATCAGCCAGGCCATGAACGACCTTACGGAAATGTCTCAATACCAAGAACATGCCAAAAAAAAAAGCCCTAAGCATCTTACAAAAACAACCCAAGATGTGGAGTGGTGAGGAATACGTCAGCTACAGCGCAGCTTCTATCCCTCACTATGATAGCCTGTTCATACTGTACCTGAAAAGCCTTAGTGTTCATCGCAAGGATTCAGACTCATTCTGGAGCAAGACTTTGTGCCATAGTTAGGGGCACAGGTCGCAGAAATGAAGTTGCTGGAGCTTGAGTTTCTATCTCTTTGAGTGCTATAGACCTCCACTTCGTACCTCGCCTCACTCTCGTTAGTCATCACAACAGTACGTGCCGGGTACGAGAAGGTCGTCAGACGACGCACTTTCATCGAAACACCACACAAATTAACCCAAATCAGTCTCAAATAGAACAATGAATTCCCAAGCAACCCTGGATGAGATACACGTTAAAATTGATGATCATAGCTTTCACACACATTCGCAACGCACAGCTGATGACCCCACCGGAGTGCCTATTTTTCCGGCCGAAGAGGGAGCCGGCCACAACTTCATACCTTTCAACATAGAACATCATGATTTTCATATCAATATCCTCCCTCCAACACCACTCGAGCATTTCCAGTGTTTTATACCTATTCCCCTTATATACTCGTGGATTGAATACACCGAAAGCTGGGTCCTTCATCTGCTGGAAAATGGCGTTATTGACAGCCGGAATACCCCCATTTCCGAACACTCCAGAATCAACAACTGGGAGGGTCTCTCCTCCTCACAAGTCTATGTATGGCTCGGTGTGCTGATTTACCTAGGAATTCATAGGGAAAATACGATTGCAAGCCATTGGAAGACCCCTTCCCTAGGTATTCAGGCCCCCCTACACTCGATTAGTAAGTTCATGCCATTATATCGGTTCCAGCTAATCTCACGCTATTTTCGCACATTTGATTACACAACACTCGACCTTGGCAACGAAGAGGACCTTCCTAAGGTATTCCAAGCGGCTGAACCGTGGTCTGACCACATACAGAAGGTGTCTGCTGAATTCTATACTCCAGGGACTAATGTCACTGTAGATGAGTGTATGGTTCCTTTCACAGGCAGATCAAAGGAGACAACACTCGTCAAGGGAAAGCCAACGCCGGTAGGGTTCAAAGTCTGGGTTATTGCGCAAAATGGCTTCTTTTTGCGCTGGCTTTGGCACGTAAAGGCATCACCATACACCGCTGTGATCATCAAGATGCCGAGCTCGCAGTCAAAGTCACAGTCACAGCCGGAGTCGCAGTCACAGGGTAAGAAGAGGAAGCCAAAGGAATATGTGGCCCTCAGCAATACACAAAGCGTCGTTGTTCACCCATGTAAAATGCTGCCAAAAGCGACATATCACGTCTTCACAGATAACCTCTTTTCCTCACCGAATCTCTTCCGTGCCCTTCGCGAGACCGGCTATGGTGCCACAGGCACAGCGCGCCCTAACTGCGGCATCAGGAAGGAGCTAAAGGATGCCAAAGAGAGGGATAAAGCAGGTAGCGGCCCTTCCCTTCAGTACAATCAGGTACGAGCTATCTCTACAGGGGACAGCAAGGTACGATCGTCAGACGGGACTCGTATGTATTTCCCTTACTAATTCGTCATTCCTAGGTCGTACAAGTCGGTTGGCAAGATAGCAGTTATGTGCTCTTTCTCTCAACTGTGCACACAGGGGCCGACGAAGAGCGCATACAGCGAAAGAGGAAGAAGCCGGCTACGAAAGGATCTCGCAAGAAAGAGGAATACATACAGCGCTATTTTGGAACGAATTCTTCAATGATTATCGCGATCCCTACGGTAGCTGCTTCTTATAACGATGAAATGAATCATGTTGACCGAGGCGATCAGTTGAGGTCATACACAAGCTATGAGCATCGCTTCCGCCGCGGCCCTTGGCAAGCACTCCTTTGGTCCTTCCTTCTTGATGTTGCCCTTGCGAATAGTTTCATTTTACAGCTCAAGACGACATCCCCTAGGTAGGTGCCCTATAAAACCCTCGAGAAGTGGAAGGAATGCATCTACAATGCCATTTTTAACACATACGCCGCTGAAAGCTCGGCCAGAAAGAGAGGTCGCTCAGGGAAGGAAGAGGACATAAACGATATAGATACACACCAAAAACACATACAAAGAGATATCAACCACGTCTGGAGAGGCGTTAAATCGGATTGCCTAGCTTGCAAGGGGTTTAAGCAGGGGCAGCCCCGGCCATTGAAGAAAACGAAGCTCAGCAAAGGCCCCCCCCACAGTCAATAACAGGGAATCTACGGAAAAGTCATCACGAAGGCAGGGTGCGGCAGACCCGGTACGGCTGCAAAGAATGCAATGTAGCGATTTGTAACAATAAGACCTGCTGGGACTTCTATCACACGCCAAATTAGGTGCGTTTAGAGGTACCTTTCGTTCTGATCATTTTGATTGGTTCTACATCCTTGTCGGTACCCCGCTGGAGGTCTATAACACTCAAAGAGATACCGTGTGGACCGGAGAATTGTGCCAACCTCGAGATTCTGATGACGTACTACCAAGGCCTATTCGAGCGCATTTTAGGTACACATTGGCACTGTCCCACCGGAAATAATGACACGTCACTATACAAACACGATGCCGCCGGCTAGGCGGCTTATTCCAAGGCCCCAAACAGCATGTGGTTTTTGAGCGATACTCCGGCGAAGCGGATGAGCAAGGCAGAGGCAAATGCACCTGTGGTTTCAGAGGCTCACTGAGATAGAATATAGGCGACGGCTGGTCTTGCACGGAGGGGCATTGGGTTCGGAGGGGGATCCACCTCGTCTCGATGAAGGGGCTGATCTAAGTTCATCTCTGTACAGTCGATGTCGTATTCTGGCTTGCCGATGATGCAGGTCCAATCGTCTATGACGGCGAGGCACGTCATTCGATGCAAGTGATATCCAGGGACAAGATTCACAAACAGGAGTGAATAACCCGGTGATTTAAAGCTGACGGGAGTAAGGGGGAGTAAGGCATAGACCAGGAATATATGGTAAGAGGATGGGGCGGGTCATTTCAGGGACTGAAATATAAAACTCCCAAAGCTCGCTGCCATCTCCATGACAGGCCCCGCTCTAGTCGAATCTGCAATCTATCCTTATTCTGATGCATACTGCCTTGTTCTCTCTTCGCTTAGTCGGATAGAGAACTGACCCACCTGCCCAAGGGACACTCGGCTCCTCCTGGAATGCCCAGTTAGCACCTCCATTTATAAAACCTAGCCATTGTCAGGCACTCAATTACAAGCTTAGAAGGTACGGCCACCTTCGGCTCGCAGAATGTGGAGCATTTCTGTATTTCGAGACTTGTATTTCTCGCTGGTGTTGGCGTTTCGAGCTGGAAGGAAAAATAAGACACAAAGTGCTGTGAGTTACAAATCTAACATCACACCTCACAGCATCCTTACTGACTGACGAAGAATCATACTTATGTGTACGTTGACTGCTACGACAACTTGCTGTTGTCTGATTGTGTAGGATTCCTTTATTCCCGAATGCGTCTATATGTCGATGGCCGGTAACCAGAGCTTTAGGAATCCGTCTCCTCGTATGAGCGGCTAGCCAGCGATGAGTAACGCAAAGTGAGCCCTCTGCTCATGAGAGGGTGAATTCCAGTCCCGAAAGGAATGGGTTTTTTTAAAGAAAAAAAAAGAAAAAAGAGAAAGAAAGAGAAGAAAAGAATGGAGGAAGGAAGACAAAAAGAAAAATAGTCGAGCATGTTCAGAAGCATCAGTCCTCAATGGTCAAGCCACGATTCTCAATGGCCTCACGTTGAAGGCCACTTATGAAGACCATTCAGGAGCGCGATTGCTGGACAAGCGAATACGACAGGGAAAGGCAGAGTACGTTGTAGAATGGAAGGGCCGGCCGGAAATGGAGAAGTTGTGGGAGAACGAAAGGGCGATAAGCCGTGTACGAATCAGTGAGTCAGCCCGCTGGGCTGAAGACTTTCTCCAGGGGTAGCTATTCATTAGTAGCTGTCCCTTATGCACTGCGTGCTGGCTTAAATGCTTCCAAGCGGTCTGTCAATTACTGAATTGTAGGATCCGACGTTTCGAGCTGAACGTTGAGGTCAAGTTTGCCTCGAGCCTTGCAATATGACACTCGGAGGAAAATATACCTGCTCGCAACCATCGGGAAATAAAGAGTGGAACAGTTGAACTGAATCAAAATCAATGCGATTTTCCTCACATATTGTTTTAGTTGAAGATAGGAATTCTTCTATGATGTCGTGCTGGATGAGAATGTGACAGTGAGAGTTGGTGGGGATACCGATATTTTCACCCCATAGGAGAGACTGTGTTCCTCAATATTTATGGTGGTTCCCCTCACCCTAGTCTCATTTTCCCA